>MU226804.1:3325033-3346215 GCA_018584345.1 Thuja plicata
AGCCAAAATAGTCAAACTTTATATGTATTTTGACTCTCCCGAGCCTTCTGAATGCAATGGCGGAGTTTGTTTTTTCTCAAATGACTACAGAAAATAGTGCTTCCTTCAAAGTGATAGAAAAAACCCCAGAGAAGTTGTGGCTGTCGTCTTTGAATCATGGCTTCAAAACCATTCAACCCAGGCAATGACAAGGTGGCTCTGATACCATGTAAAAGTTGAGAAATCCAATTTCACAGCTTGCCAAGAACACCTGCATGCAAAATACCTAAAGCTGAATAGAAACCTGAGAGAAAGAGGCAAGGGTTTGGAAAATCTCAGCAGAGTGAGAGAGAATTATTTTTTTCCAAAAAATTAAATACAATAATTACAAAAGCGGCATATAAGGTGAGAAACCCTAAAGCCAAAGAAAGCTAGGTTTGTGCATTTAATAATTAATAAAACATATTAATTATTATGCACCTACAAATGACAAGCTTAAGTGAATAGAATAATAGTTAGCTTTTAATAATTAAACTGAAGTGATTTAATTATAAAGGCAAATGCACTATTACTCTAATAATAGTGAGTAAGTATGAGATGCATAAGACATGATGATAGCCAATATACTAAAACATAATGATAGGTTTTGTTGATAGTGGTGAGTTTTCACTGTTTGTGCACAAATCATCATGGCACAAAACAAAAGTATGAAAAATAGGCTACAATCTATCATGGCTTTGAGAAACAAAGCCTATACTGAAGGGTCATAGCTTCATACACAACTATTAATTGAAATTGAAACCCTCAAAAGTCCATTCTTATTTTGAAGATGTTAGTAGGGGACCCAACATACAAAGTCATGACTAGAATGGTAAAGATTATTCTTGAAGAATTCAATAGTCATAGTTACAGAAATGGAACACCAACTGTTAAGAAATACAAAGGTAACACATGGTTGTGTGTTATCAGAGCTAGATCACAATTAAAATGCATATAAAACCCTTCAGACAGATGAAAGGTATTCGAATACGAAATATCTAGCATTTTTTTTTGTTGTTTTTTATTTATAAAGAGAGATTAAAGTCCAAAATAATAGTGAATAACCTTCGAGGGCAGAAATGGAAGCAGAATGGAACCTTTGAGGGTAGAAATGGCAGTAGAATGTCAGGTAATTCAGAAATGTTCAGAAGGGTCATCATGATCAAAATCTATCACCCAACCTAAATGTAGAAAAGGTTGATCTGCATTCTTTTTCAGGATTGGCTTAAAATGTTCAGGGATCCTCCTGTAGTGAAATAGGTAAAGAAGCCTTTTCATCAGCCCCTAGACAAGGGTTTTCTCCAACACCTATTTGTGGAGAAAAATGTCTCTCTTAATGGCCCAGGGAAGCTATAATATAGGGGATTCATGAATATCTTTATGGAGGAAATGATTGTTCAACCAGAAAAACCCTTCTTTGTTAATCCACGTTTTCATATCCAGACTTTAGTTTCTCCCAAACCCCATGATCCTTGAAAGTCGCAAAAAACTTCTCTAGCCTGACCTATCCAGGAAAATCCTTTGTTTTATCCCTCAATCTAAGATATTGAAACTCTTTTTTTAGACTTCCAAGGCCTAAGATCATACAAAATCGGGGATCCTTTAGTGCGTCACGAAAAGGAAGCTAATATACTTTCCCGTAATCCAAGGGATGAGGCAATTTAGAAAACCAATTTTGAATTTGATTTTAGGCGGGAAAACCTGCACAATCTTCATCAAGGAAAAGGGTTTTTCTCTCCAATGCCCAAAAATTTCTCGTGGTGGGAGGAAGCTTGTCTGGTAGAAGCATCCTATTTTTGACATTTGTACTGGGATTCCCCCAGGTTCTCCAACCTAGAAAGATCAAGACAACCATCATGAGGTCCCTCAACCGTATAGCCCTCTTAATAGAGCCATTTTCATCCAAAAGGGTCCAACCCAAGTTTGAAGGCCAAAACAACACCTTCCTAGGGGCAATAAAGTTGAATCGATGGGTATGTCCATTTCTCTCCCGGAACACATGTTGCAACACCATATCCAGTTCCTTCACCAAATGGCTTTAGTTGGTAAGTTCGCCAACTCCTCTTTATCCTTTTTAGACATTAAGGATTAGAATTTTATTTCATGGAAGGGTTTGAAAGATATTTTTATTTTAGTCCCAGATAAGGATTTTTTTATTGCCTTATTATCTTCCCAAGGGGATAGAGACATAGTCCAAAAAAAGAAAGGGTTGTTGTGTGAAAGAATTGGTATGTTCTCTATTGCATGAACTCCAAATTTCTATCCAGATCGGGGACTCTACCAATTTTTCCCCTACTAGATCTCTCTCCCTTTACTTCCTTTGGAGTATAGAGATTCGAAGATTACTATCTAGATCAAGGACTCTGTCATTTTTTTCCCTAATGGATCTTGCCCGCTTTACTTCCTTTAGAGTATAGAGATCTGGAGATTATTGAGATCCTCGCAAATAAGGTTGGAATCTTCCTAAGACATGATCTCATCTCCTTTGAGCATCTCCACCAGTAAATTAGGGTTTTTGTACACTTAGACTCTACCGGGTAAGTCCCCAAGGAGTGCACTATCAAATATAAATGTGGTCCACAACTCAAAAGAATTATCATACAAGAGGCCTCTATTGTTAATCAATTCTAGCACAATCTCAACCACCTTACTAAATGTCATATTGGGCCCCAATCAGAAGTTGAGTTCTATAGAGATCATCAATCAAACCCCCTTTCATGCTCCATGAATTCAAAGGTTAGGGAGAAAAAAATTTCCCCTCTTGAAATGCAGTGTTTAGTATTGTGCATCCCATCACTCTCAGACACTCTTTGTCCTACGGAAACTGCTATTGTATCTCGTTGCCAGATAATGTTTTATAATTTCTTTGCTTTCCTTAAAAATGTGATACATTTTCGGCAGTGGTTGTTTAGGGATCAAGAGTTTCTGATCAGGGATAACATTGCTTCCCTTAACTCAACCCCAATCCCTCTCCTTATTGACCAATGTAATCTTCTTTCTTCCCAATCATTAGTAATGAAGAGGGATTCTCAACAACAAATTGAGGATAAACATAAAGCCAGTGAGGAAGCTAATAAGTTGGTCATGGAGATAGAAACAAAGATGTTTTACGAAATTGCAATGGAGGAGGGTTTTATTAGAGAGGAATATGTTTCCCTTCTTATGGGAAAGGGGTAGTTTCTAGGCATGCGCCCTCATGCCCCTCCTCCTAATATGCATAAGGATAGGACCCATTCTCAGCCTCAAGGAGATGTCTTCAATTTTTTTGGAGTTCTAGGCCCTCAACACAATGAACCAGACTTAGTTGTTGTCAGCCTACAGATTGATAATCTAGTCCTGGTTCAAGATATCCATGCCCTATAGGATGATCTCATACTTGACTAATTGATTGTGAGAGTGGGGGAGGGAGTTTTCCTTCTTGGGAGCCCCCATGAATTTTTTTCTTTAAATGACGTCAGGTTTTCTCTGGGGTCCTATGGTGAGGAGGATCTTGAAGTGGAAGAGATGGAGGACTTAGGGGGGAGGACAGAGGAGGATATGGTTTTCTCTTCATGTTCTATTTCTGAATCAAAATTTGATACGACCAAGGTCAATCATATTGTCTCCCCAAAAAACCGCATGCACATCCATCAAAAAAATCAAAGTTAAAGGAAGAAATTACATCTGGGGTCCAGAAAAATTTTAACTTCTAGCAGATGCCTATAAAATGCAAGGAGGAGGTAGTTTTTCTAATAACCCAAAAAATCTCATGAAGTAGGAGGTCTAGTAGCCTTTGAAGAAAGAACAAGGATAGTATCTTGGAATTTTAGGGGCTTAAACACCCCTAACAAAGCTCGCCTTATTAGGGACCAAGCCCTTCTAAGTGGATCAGACATTTTGTTACTTCAAGAGACCAAGTTATCCAAAAATAATGGAAAACTTATCTTCAAATCTTGGAGGAAGTGGGAGTCTATCCAATCCCCTTTGCCAGGTGCATCTGGGGGTTTGGCCATTCTTTGGAACCAGAAGAAATGTAATATTTCTACAATTTCAGTGAACCCAAATTGGATAGTACTCCAAATCTCTATTTCTTCCCTAGCCTTTGTATTGATTAATGTCTATGGTCCTATCTCAATCCTAGGCAAAGAACGCCTCTGGCTCTCCCTTTCTCAACTTTTGCAAGATCTAGGAGATCTTAAATTCATCCTAGGTGGTGACTTCAGTGCAACTTTGGGCATGGAAGATGAATTGGGTGGTGCAGATCCTTCTCCTAAGGTTACTCAATATTTTCAAAGTTAATAGATGGTAATGAATTGTTGGACTTTGTCCCCATAATGGCACTATCTCATGGAAAAATAGAAGGAAAGGTCTGCAGTTCGTGGGTGCCAAGTTAGATTATTTTTTTGGTCAATTATCAATGGTTAACAAGATATGGTTTATGCCCATATTCCATTTTATCCATCACAGGTTCAAATCATTTTACGGTACCAGCGGACATTCAGTTACATCTCACTGCCTTTAGACTTAAATCATATTTTAAGATTGAAAATATGTGGTGTAGAGACCCCAATTTCTTAGCTCTGCTATAAATTTGGTGGAATCAATTCCCTTTTCACGGGGGGTCTTGGATGTTCAAACTATCCAAAAAGTTATCCTTCATGAAAGATAATATTAAAGTATGGAACAAAATTTCATTTGGTAATATTTTCAAAACCAATTGGACATTCAAACTCAGCTAGATGAGATTGGGGATTACATATTACACAATGTTTTAACCCAATAAGTATACAACAAATAGAAGGACTTGTTCTCACAATTAGAGGAGGTACTTCTCAGGGAAGAACTCTATTGGAGGAAGAGGTCCAGAGAGCCATGGCATAAAGAGGGCAAGAGGAATACCACTTTTTTCCATACCTTAGCTAAAGTAAAGAAACATAAAAATTCCATTTTCCAAATTAAAGATGGGGATGGCAACCTTCTCGTCAAGGAAAAGGATATCCAATTCAAAGTAGTATGTTTCTTTAGTGAACTTTTGTCTGCGCCACGAGACTAGAATTTAATACAACATCCTCATTATGTTGACTACATCCCAAGGGTGGTCTTAGCTCATACAATCTTTCCCTCCAGGACCCCTTTTCAAAAAAAGAAGTAAGGGTGTCCCTCTTTCCAATGGACCTAGATAAAGACATGGGCCCAAATGGAGTTACCCCCCTTTTCTATCAAAAATATTGGGATTTCATGGCCCCGAATATCACAAGACCAAACACTCATGTATGCTCAAACAGCTCAATAACATGGCTATCACCCTAATTCTGAAATGCCAAAATCCTTCATCATTCTCTGATTTCAGACCAATTTCCTTATGTAACACTTTATACAAAATTCTCACTAAATCCATGGCTACACGTTTGGGTAAAATCACCCCTAAAATCATTTCAGACCAACAAGGTGGATTCATGCCAAGTAAAGATACGGTGGAAGGGACAATGATAGCGCACAAAGTTTTTCATTCGATAAAAAAAAAAGGGCTGCCAACGATGATTCTAAAACTAGATATGATGAAGGCCTATGACAGAGTTAATTGGAATTTTCTAGGAATGATCTTATTTAGAATGGGTTTTGACAGGAAATGGATTAAATGGGTTATGTCTTGTATCTCAGGGGCTAGATTCTCAATTATGATTAATGGAACGCCTTGCTGTCACTTCCCCTCCTCTCAAGGAATCAGAAAGGGAGACTCTTTATCCCCTTTTCTCTTTATCATCTTGGCAGAAGGACTTAGTAGACTAATTGAGCATAAGAGAAGTAGGGGTTTATGACAAGGTATTTGTATCAGAAATATTCAATTGTCCATCTCCCACACCCTTTTTGTTGATGACTCTCTATTTTTTGGGTAGGGATGCATACATGAAGCTAAAGTGATTAGGGATACACTAGTGGAATATTGTGAGGCTTCGGGCCAAAAGATTAACACTACTAAATCTAGAATATTTTTTTGTAATATTAACTCAAAAGCGTGAAAACACATTCAGTTCATATTTGGCTTTCTTGTAGCTCATGTCCCATGCAATTACCTGGGAATTCCTTTTTTTCAAGGAAAGGCTAAATCATCATTCTGGGACAAGTTCATCTCATCCATCACGGACAAGATAGTGGCATGGAAATCTCAATGGCTTTCTTTAGCAGGAAGGATCCTTTTAGATAATTTAGTTCTCAGTTCTTTTCTCAATAATTTTCTATCAGTACTTTTGGCCCCCAAAAGTGTCATGCAGAGTATAACAAAATGTCTAAGGGATTTCATTTGGAAGGATAATATGAAGGATATTAAGAAGGTACCCCTAGTTTCTTGGTCTAATCTTTGCAAACATAACGGTAGTGGGGGTGGGGGTGTCCATTGAATTATGGAGAGGAATCTCAGTTTAGGGGCAAAACTATCTTATAAATTTTTTGAGGATTCGAACATCCTAAGGCCTAAGATCCTCAGGTGAAAATATCTTGACTCAGAATAAAAAGAGAGGATTTGCACAATTCGCAACCCCCCTGTAGTCTTGGTTATTTGGAACTTTATTATGCAGAGTAGAGTCATCATCCTACCCCACTTGTCTTGGGTTGTTAATTCTAGGAATAAAGCAAATTTTTGGTTTGACTCTTGGAACGACCTCCCTCCACTCTCCATGGGTGACAAGTTTCAGAGGGCCAAGGAAGTGTTCGATCTACATTGGGGCCACAAAGTCTCAAACTATCTCTCCATGGAGGGGAGTATGATCAATTGGAAGGATTTCTTGGATTTTCCTATTCCCCATCCAAAACAAAAGGAGCATGTTGAAAATTTCAAACAGAGACAAGTTTTCTTGAATGGGGAACAAGACAAATTGATTTGGCTAAAGAGAAAGAGCGGTAGGTACACAGTGAAGGATGGATATAGTTTTTTGGTCCCTAATTATGGTCCATTAAATCCTATTTTCATGTTTTCTTGCCACGATTCAGTACTCCCTAAAGCCGGTGTTTTCCTCTGGCTGGCGATTCAAGACAGAATACTGACTAGTGCTTGTCTTCAAAATCTTGTCATTGCGGGTTCCTTCCCATGCCCATTGTGCTTAAAGGAGACTGAAGACACCAATCATCTGTTGATTCATTTTGATTTTTCCCAAGAAATATGGAGATGGATTCAAAGTAAGTCAAATTGGATGGGCCCACTCCCAGGTAACTTAAATCACATCCTCCTACAATGGCCCTCTTTGCACTGGGATTCTTTCATCTCAATCATCTGGCAAGTTATCTAGGTTGTGCTTGTCTAAGGCCTGTGGTGGGAAAGAAACAAAAGGATTTTTAGATAGGAAAAGGCCTCAGTGGAGTAGGTCTGCCTTCTTACCGAAAGAAATATTTCATCATTGGTTAATGCATACATGGCCAAACACAAATCTCTCTCCTCAACCTTTACTTCTTTTGATAATCAGATCTTGAATAATTGGAAGCTCATTTCTATTGCATTTAAGGGAGTCTTTAATCAAAAGACACCCAAGTTCTAAATCAGAAGAGAGTTGAAATGGCTCCCACCGGAGTCAGACTATATCAAGATGAATTTTGACAGGGATTCTAAGGGAAATCCTGGGCGATCAGGGGTGGATTTTGTTCCCATAAATAAGGATAAATTTATTTTAAATGCATCTTTCTACACACTCCCAGATGGATCCATTAACATAGCAGAGGCTAGGGCCCTTCTATGTGGGACTAAGGTGGAAGCATGTCTAGGCCTTAAATTTTTGCATATAGAAGGGGACTCCTAGGTAGTTATGACTTCCCTATTTTCTAAAAAAGTGGTAAACTAGGAGTTGCAATATTGTTGGAAATATATTGAGGTTAGGTGACTAAGAGGGGGGGTGAATCAGGAACCAATAAAACTTATTCTCTTTGATCCTTTATTAGATTATCTAATCTAATTGCATGCATAGAATAGAAAAACAATAAACATCCACAACACTTGACACAATATTTGGTTACTCAAAAACCTTCCAAATAGAAAGTAAAACTGGGGTGGAGATGGTACCCATAAGATTTAGTAATGTAGTATAAATTTAGCCTGTTAAAGCTTACAATTGACCACTTCTAATGGTCTGCCCTGTTAGGATCAATAAGGACTGTTACGTCTACCTTGTGAAAGGATTTGTACAATATAATTAACTAAGCAACTCTGTTAAGTCCACCCGGTTAAAGGATTTTGCTGATGCACCTATTACGATGAAATAGTAGATGATCTTTTATGCAACTCTGATTTGTTGAATAAGATCCTTTGAAATAATACTAATCACCTGAATGCGACAGATGAGTCTATGTTGTTCCTTTTATACTTTTGTAGCCTTTTGATCAATCTGCCACTTCATGTTTGCATGTATTCTCACTTCTTCTCAACTTCATTTGGATAAATAAATTATCTTACATATAAATATTATCCAAATCAATTGCCTTCATCAGTCATCTTCCATGATATAAATTAATATCCAACAATAACTAAGTCGGCCCAATACTGTTACTTGGGTCCAGTATTCCACTCGGGTGATATACTGACACTTGGAAAATATGCTGATACTTGGGCTACATGGTGAACTAGAAATCTCTAGCACTCAGGCTATACTGGGTGCTTGGGTCACATTGATCACTATCTTCTCGGTCGGCACTGCAACTACTCGTGTTGCACTTCAAGCTGCTGGCTCGGTCAACACTGTATTCATATAAGTGACTAAGTGTTTTGGCACTAATTGACAACATGTCTTTCCATAAGGTCTACAATCTCCCCCTTTGGCATTAGTGACAAAAACACTTATCATATCCAAAAATCTGATCAAAATTTTGAGTCAAAACTCCCCGTTATCATGTGCTGGGTACTTGCTCAGTTTTGACTATTGATTTGCAACTCAGTTACAACTGACTCTATTTTTTATTTTCAAAACTATTTTTGTAAATCCTTCTATATATATATAATTGAAGACATTATATTTTCCATTAGTATATACAAGGAAAAACATGATGAACACCATCGGTTTATTCTACACCAACAGACAGGGAACAGCACTACCTGATGCCAAGGTTACCTGATACTGCCAAGTACAAAGCATCTCAAAAAACACTATTAAGTGTTACCTGATGCCAAAAAGGACAAAGGAACCTGATGAGTAACCATCAGTGCAACCCAACAGAACAAAAAATAGTGGAACCTGACAGATGAAAGGAACACCAACAAACTTTCAATTCAACCCGACGACCAAGAACTGACAGTCAGTTACATCCCGCAAAACGTGGATCTGACTTTCCACATCAAATAAAACACTGAAGTTTTATATTTATCTTCTTGATTCATATTGAATCCATTATGTGCAGAGGAAGCAATGTAATTATTATTATTATTATCAGTTTAACTGATTTAAAACATGCAAACTAAAAGATCAAGGTCAAGTTGTAAACCTTGGATCTAGAGTTAACTTTGTAATGCGTGATTCTAAAATAGGTCAAATACTTGTATAAATAGATGCTCAATATATTGTGAACATGTTGTTCAATGATTCTTGTAGCCACATATAGCATCTAAGGACTAGACAAGAGAATCCATGCAGAAGGAAAAAAAAGGATCAATTCAGTTTCAAGAACAAGAACATAGGCTACCGACGAGCAGGAAAAGGTATTAATCAATCAATATAGGTGATATTCATATACTATGAGCTTTAATGGATCTGTAATCAGCAATTATTGATTTCATATATTCAGGTCAAACATATGTACTCATTCTAACAAGTGTAGTACACTTAAGAAATCCTTTCAAGGAAGGTGGACTTAATAGTCCTATTCTAAATCTCTTAACCGAGTGCACACTTAAATCAATGTTGCTAAAGCTCATAAAAAAGTAGATCTTAACAGGTCTCCACATTAATACTCCTAACAGGGTAGATCATTAGAAGTGATCAATTGTAAGCCTTTACCAGCTCCCTTCCATTCTGCAGATAGTGAAGTTTTTTGAGTGTCATCCCCACTGCAGTTTTTACTTCCTAAAGGAGTTTTATACGATATCATATCTTGTGTTATGTGTTTATTATTTTCATGAATGTTTCTATGAATGATTGCATACAATTAATTATGAATTAATACTACATGCATAAGAAAGAACATCAGAAATGGTTGGTAATACAATAAATATTGTTTACTAATGATGAAAGGTGAAAAGTGTTAAAAATTTTAGAGGTACTGATTCACCCCTCCCCTCTCAATACTACTTCCCATTAATCCCAACAATTGGTATTAGAGCTAAGTCTCTTCTTGGAAAGATTAAAAGGCTTAAGAGAAAAGATCTTACCATGGAGAAGTACAAACTTGATAAAAATCTTGAGAACAAAAATCTTGAAATACAGATGTTCTATGAATAGTATAAAGATGTAAGAATCAAGATGAGAGAACTATTGGATGAGAGAAAAGGTATGGAAACTCGGAGCAATGAAAAAGATTATTAAGAAGAAGAGATTCCAGATTTCTTTGAGTCTTCAAGATCAACCACAAGCAAAGCATCAGACACATTAAAAGAGAACATCACAAATCTAAAGGAGATCAATCAACATCTAACACAACAAATAAAAATGCTGCAAATCGGTCAAAGGACCCAGATGGTAAGAATGATTGATGTGATGAGTTCTACTAGACAAGCTGAAATAGAAAGAACACTAGCTATTGATGATAGAAGGAAGATTACAGAGAAACTACAAGAAAAGGAGTTAGAAATTCAAAGACATGCTGAGCATCACCATTAGCTTACTAATCAGATTATTCTTATGAGTCAAGAAGAAAACATAATGAATATAGAACTCATTGAAAGAGTACAGGCTATCGATGAACTAAGAGAAGAGAATGAAAAACTAAATCATGAGGTTAGAATTCAGCAACAACATAATAAAATTATCAAAAAGGCTGAAGAGAGAAATAAAAGAATGGATGATTTTCTTGAAGGACAACAAAGAGTCAACAACAACAATGGTCTAAGATTTACCGAAAAAGGAGAATCATCAAATCAAGCAAATCCAAAGAATGTTTATGAAAATCCAAGACCAAGAAAGCTTACATGCAAGCACTATGGAAAGCAAGGCCACACATCAAATGTATGCAAAGACAAAAATAAAGGAATTCCTAAATCCACATCTTCATTCATAGGATTCTGTTATAAATGTAACAAGAAAGGACATAAAGCATATGAATGTAAGTCTAAGATGGATCAACCAAAGAAGGAAACCTACATGGAAAAATATTGTCTTACATGCAAAATGAATGGGCACACAACTGATGAATGTTGGAAAAATAAAAGGCAAGCATGGAAGCCTAAAGGTCAAGAAATTCCTTATCAACCAAAGAGAATCAGTAACCAATATGTATGGGACTACAGTACATGGACAAATTGTATAGCATGTGGTAGATATGGTCACATTACTGAAAACTTCATGAGAGCATGGACCAAAAGGTCTAGAGGTTGGAAAAACCCCGGAATGGCATGCTTACACTGTCAAAAATTTGGTCATCTCAAGAAGGACTGCAAAGACCAAATGACAAAAACAAGCACATATCCCAATGGAAACACCATTGAAGATATCTAGAGGGCTAGAAACAAAATGTGGAGAAAAGCTTCAAGAAATGATGAATCCAAACCAAGCAATGCAAATAGTGACACCCCATCCAATGGATCTAGTGACATCACCACCCCCACTTAAGTTGAACAAGTATGGAACTACACTTCACCAAGTCATATTTTGCATCAGTTCCATTATAAAAAGTGATAGATAGTCAAAATCAGCATGAATAAAGATGCATATTATGTTACTCGTTACAATTCTGAGAAAACATCCCCGTCGGTAAACACATAGTGAAAATCATTGGTGAACATAAAGGATGAGTTGTCTATACTTACCAAAAATTGTCAGTCAACACATAAAATGGCTAAGTTGCTAATGTAACCCGACACCAGTCGGTAAGGAAGCAAAGTTATAAAGTTGTCTTGACACAATACCGATATCCGTCAGTAAAAGAAGAATTGTCAACATCTATCCTGAGCCTGTCAACACTGACACTGATATTTGAGAGTCTTCTCGATGAACTCCATCTTCATGACCCAACAAGTCATTGAGAATTTATGACAGACTTAGGGAAAAAGTCTATAAATACTCGATGGAGACACTTATTTTGCACACGCAATTTAAAGAGAAAGAGAAGAGCGATAACATAGTGATAAGAGAGCATTCAACAGAGTGACCTTGACTCAATCTAGTGCACCCCAAATAGATCGCTTTCCATCTACACAGATTGAAGTAAGTATCGAGCGCACCAAAGAACTCTATCATTATTCTCAAGAAAGTCCTAAATTTGAAATACAATGGCAACCACTTCAAGAACCATAAAGATCAAGAATAACAAGAAGAATGTGGTTAAGCTGATAAAGAATAGCACCTGTGTGGAACAAAAGTACAAGATACGCCGAGAGATTGCATCGCAACCCAATGAATCTAGCACATTTTTGAAAATTCCACCTAGGATTTTGTTGACAAAAGACATAAGGTCTTACATTCACTACAAGATCACTGAGATAGGTGATCTAGAGATGGACCAAGCTTACAAGAAGCTTTGTGATGTAGAAGGAAACCTGAAAGATGAAAATAAGCATCTGCAAGTTAAAGGGATAACAAATGCCCTACATTTCCTAAGGGTTTTCAAAACTTACTAGATTAGGTTAGTTTTGAGCAGAATGCATGACCAGAAGTTGTGGTTAGATGAACCTAAGAAAATCACTAAGGATGTGTTGCATGTTGTAACTTGTTATCCAATAACTAACAATCCTAAGGCACACAAGCATCCCTCTAGGCCAAAATTTAAAAATCTCACAAAGGCTATGTGGGATAACAGAGGTCTTAAGGTAAACACCATCACTGATGAGGAACTAAGGTTCAGTACATGTGTAATTGGTTACAAGATCTTCCAAGTAAGTAGGCTCAACAATATTGCATCTACAATAGTAAGCACAACTTACAAGATAGTGACAAAGGGAATATAGATGGATCTATGTGAGATCCTGTTGAAACAACTTGATGAGAACATGACAACAATGAGTTCTTCAAAGACTAAAACATGTAAGTTTGGTTCACTTATCATGTGTATATTCTTTTATTTCCAAGAATACTTTCCTTCAGTAGGTAAAGTAAAATGGGATACAACAAAACTAGTCACATTACAGATAAATGACTATATCAAGTCATTAGGAGATAATTTTGATTCAGTAATGACTTCTTACTTCCTTGAATTCGAGGAAAAGATGATGGAAAGAGTGAGGATCCCTAATCAAATAATTGAAAAACATAGGGATGAGATATGTTTTATGGTGGATACAGATTTTACCCACATAAAACCAGTTTTACCAAGAACAACTTGGTTAGCACCTCTTGACTATAAGATTAACATAGATCAAGCTACCAATGCTAGTGATGCACTAATCAATGAGCCCCTTGACATCAAACAACCAAGATTTGGGACTTATGAAGAGGCAAGTCCAAGATTAAATTAGGCCTAGTAATCAAGAAAATTGTCAATAAGAAGAATAAAATGGTGAAGAATCTTGAAAAGATTCTATCAGTCAATGAGGAGGAAAAAGAACAACCAGAGGAAACTGATGAATAGGGTACCATCGGTGAAGGGAAAGATGGGCATAAATCAGATTCTAAGGAAACTAAATCTGATGCACCTCCACCTCCTACAAAGAAACAAAGAACAATAAGCCAAACTACTAAGACCGATACCACACCTCTTAAGAAAGTTCAAGTGAGGACCTATAAGAGGAAGTAGCTGACAGAGAATCAAACAAAGAAGAAAGCAGAGAAATAGACACCTACAAAGAGAAGAAAAAGACTAGTCATAACCAAAGCTAACATAGAAGATACAAAAGATGATGAGCCTAATGTAGTTAAGACAAATTTCAGAAATCAAAGAATTGATGAGGCTGTTGATTCTATTGCTGCAACTAGCACCATGTCTGATAGGAAAATCATACAATGGGATACACTTAAGCCAGAAGACCAACATAAGATACAAGATGAAATAATCAAGGCAATGGTCAAGTACAAATATGTACCAGTTGAATTTGTCAACCAAATGCCCAAAGAGTTGGGTAAGAGAATATCTCAACAATGGTCATATGCTTTACAAATAGAAAGAGAAGTGAGGGAGAGGGTACTTTTCACACTTATGCCTCCCAAATCAAACATGGAAGAAATCAAAGAAATAATGAAGAAGCACTCAAGAAAATTTGTAGCAAAAATAAGAGCTTACAAAGTGCTAGAGGATAAGTTTATAGAGCTAGACAAAATGACCGAGACCAAATGGAGACAACTCCTTGATCTACCTATAGAGTCAAAAAGTGGTAAGAATAAATTACTTCTCACCGACACACCTCATAAAGAGGAGTACAAAGATAAATCCAGTCCTAAGCACATTGCTTTGGACAATGTTGAAGATATGGAACCAATTGATTTGGACAAAGTCATGGATGATCTTGACATTCAAGACATCACCAATTATGACTCTAGTAAAGATCCACAAAAGAAAGATGATGTAATATTCATATCACTTAAGGATCAAGGAAATCAACAAGAATTGAAGACAACAGAGAATAAAGAAATGAATGTTGTTGATGAGACATGGCAGGACACTTCAGTCATTGACAGCATAGAACCAGACCCTACCAATCAAATACAAAAAGATGAAAATGTCACTGCTCAAAAAGATGAAATTGATGAGCAAGACAACACTCTAGATACAGCACAAGCTAGCACACAAAGAAATATCCCAGTATTGATGAAATCCATCAATATACTAGAAGGTAATGAAGAATAAAGTGCAGTAGATACAAGCATACCTGAGGAAAAGGTTGATGCAGAGACAAAGGACACAATAAATGAACCAAAGGATACACCTACAGAACAAGGTGCAACTGATGATCAGAAAGACAAGTCTACTTATCAAAACAAAGAAGAAGACAAGAAGAAAGAAAAGAGTGGAGAAGCAAAGATACATGAGCAGGAGAAGAAAACAGAAGAGAAATCTACAGAGACACCCAAGGTTGATGGAGAGATGTCTTCACCAAACTGACACATGAACCCCAAGTAGAAAACACAAGAAGCTTCATCTACAAAGCCTTCACCAAGCACATGTGAAAAGACAAATGAACTAGCAATGGTAGTTCATACATCTGCATCTACATAAATCTCAAAGAAGAAGAAGAGCAAACATAATAATCCAGTCACATTGGATGAAATTATTGAGATTCCAATATATGATCTGAGGACATTGGATCCTACTAAATTGACAAAGTATGAAAGACTTTGTTAGAGAAAGGCCATACATGAAAAGTTGAGAAAAGCCACAAAAGAAGTCAAGGTACTAGAAGTTACAAGAACAATACTTCAACAAATTGTACCAGATATAGATGTTGATCAAAAAGCACCAGTGCTTGATCAATTAGTGGTTCTCATGGATGCAATCACATCTTAGAACATAGATAGTGAGAAGACCATGGAAGAAAGACTTGAACAGAAATATGAGTTCAAGCTAGTAGAAAAGATAAGCCAAGAAGTGGCATTGCAAAAGGTAAAGCTTTTAGAACTGGTAAGCACAATAGAACCCATTATCTCAGAAGCTATTACCTTGATACATAAATTATGCATGCTAGATCAAATCACAAAGGAGTATACTGAAAAGATAGCACAGATTAATGTTGATCTTCAAACAAGTGCACAAAGTCTCACAAATACTGAAGAGGCAATCAAATTGCATAATGAGCAGCTAAAGCAAGCCCGAAAGCTAAGACAAGACATACATATTGCATAAAAAAAGTTCAAAGATGAGGTAAATGAGCTCCAAGCTCAAATCTTACTGACCCTCTCATTACTGCAAAGACATATGATAGAGGCAAGACCACTTATTGACAGCCCAGAAATGTCTATCCTAAACAACATTTATGATATGCATGCAAGAATTGAACATGAGCACATGGATCTAGAACTCCTCAAAGAAAAATGGGAGAAATTTATGGAGGATATCAAGAACACCCACTCACATATTCTTGACACATTGTAAGTTACACATTTTTGTCACATTTGTTTACAAATTATAAGTTGCACATTTTTTTCATGAGTATCAAATCAAGGGGGAAATGATATGTACAATTTAGTTAGTATAAAAGGGGAAATGATATGATATGTACAGCCAGTCATTAGAAAGAGGAAAGAAAAAAATCAGGAATGTATAGTACAAAGACAAGTATAGATGTATATATACTTATACTATACCAATTCATATAGCTAGGGGGAGTCATGTAATGACAAGGATATATACATGGTGTACATACTAAACACTTTATTATTATGCACATATCGGTTTTTGATACTAATTTCAAAGGGGGAGATTGAAGACATTATATTTTTCTATTAGTATATACAAGTAAAAACATGATGAACACCATCGGTTTATACTACACCGATAGATAGGGCACAACACTACCTGACGTCAAGGTTAACCAATACTGCCAAGTACAAAGCATCTTGACAAACACTATTCAGTGTTACCCGATGCCAAAAAGGACAAAGGAACCTGAAAAGTAAGCAACAGTGCAACCCGATGGAATAACAAAGAGTGGAACCTAATAGATGAAAGGAACACTGACAAACTTTTAGTTCAACCTGATTACCAAGAATCGACAGTTAGTTACATCCCACAAAAAGTGGATCTGACTTTCAATGTTAGATAAAACACTGAAGTTTTATAATTAGCTTCTTGATTAATTTTAAATCTATTATGTGTGGAGGAATCAATGTAATTTTTTATTTTTTTATCAGTTTAACTGATTTAAAACATGCAAACTAAAAGATCAAGGTCAAGTTGTAAACCTTGGATCTAGAGTTAACTTTGTAATGCATGATTCTAAAATAGGTCAAATACTTGTATAAATAGATGCTCAATCTAATGTGAACATGTTGTTCTATGATGATTGTAGCCACTGAGAGCATCTAAGGACTAGACAAGAGAACCCATGTAGAAGGACAGAAAAGGAACAATTCAAGAACAAGAACAAGAACACAGGCTATCGATGAGAAGGAAAAGGTATTAATCAATCAATATAGGTGATATTCATATACTGTGAGCTTTAATGGATCTGTCATCAGCAATTATAGATTGCATATATTTAGGTCAAACATATGTACTCATTCTAACAAGTGTATTACACTTAAGAAATCCTTTCAAGGTAGGTGGACTTAACAGTCCTATTGTAAATCTATTAACCGAGTGCACACTTAAATCAGTCTTGCTAAATCTCTTAAAAGAATAGATCTTAATAGGTCTCCACATTAATACTCCTAATAGGGTAGATCATCAGAAGTGATCAATTGTAACCTTCACCAGCTCCCTTCCATTCTACAGATAGTGAGTTGGTGCTATCCCCATTGCAGTTTTTACTTCCTAACAGGATTTTTCTATGATATTATATCTTGTGTTATGTGTTTATTATTTTCGTGAATGTTTTTGTATAGTCGGAAAATGGAAGCACTTCCATGGTATAATGTTTTATCCTTTTGATTAAGTGGTTTGGGGTCATGTCAAGCACCTTGAATGGGTTCCTGACTTTGATCTATCTTTATCTCCTTGTTCTACCCCATTTCCACTTTTTCCAACCTATTTCTGGCACCCTGGACTGAGAAACTGGGACTTTGACCTCAGGGTCAAGGTCAACATTTTTGGGTCAAGGTTGACCTCAACCTTTGACCTTAGGGTCAAGGTCAACATTTTTGGGTCAAGTTTGACCTCAACCTTGACCTAGTTCAAGGTCAACCTCAACCTTGACCTAGGTCACAATCAACCTTTTCCAGGCCTAGGGTTCAAATTTTAGAATCTCAGGGTTTTTGGATGTCGGTCTTTAGAAAAAGTTAATTCCTGCTTCTAGGTTAGCTATTTTGGACTTTGGGACATCAAATCTTAAATTATATTTAATATAGGTCCTCTTCTAGGGGAATGGGTCTAATTAGAATTTAATTCTCCTATGTAGGCCTCTCTAGAAGATTGCGCCCTAATTTGATATAAAAGGAAGATTTCTCCTCTCATTTTCTCTAACCATGAACTATGATCATCAAGCATAATTGCAAGAAATTTCAAAGACTTGAAGAGTTAATTTCAAAGGTGAAGAATAAATATTTTAAGCAATCCAAGTATCCATTGAAGCATTCATCCATTCTCAAGCACTTCTCAAGAATCCATTTTCATCAAGGACATCCATTGGTGGCCATTGAAGGATTCAAGCTCCATGGAGCCCTCTTGTTAAAGATTTCTCCATCCACATTCCTCCAAGTCTCTTCCAATTCAAGAACCCATTCAAGATTGGTGTTGAAGATATAAAATAAATTGATTAAAGACATCCTACATTCTACATTCTATATTGATTTGGTGCATCCGTACTTGTGGGTTCAATGATTCGAATCCTCCACAAGGACTTTTACATGAGCAAGGTGAATTGTTTCATTTACTTTGTTTATTTCTACAATTTCAATTATATATTTAAGGTTAATTCCAAAACTAGGGTTTGACCAAGGAAAACCCCTCCCCCCAAAAAACAAACCATTTTTCTTGCTGGTACAGGTTTGGAATGGCAGATTAGGACAGAGATTTGGACACCCTTTTAAGAAAACTTCTGGGATCGGAAAGAAAAATTTCAGTGTGAGACTTTTTAGGTCGATTCTTAACTAGGTCACAATAAAAAATTTTGGCCAATGGTGACATTGACTTGAGGGTGCAAATCAAAACTTTCTCAGAATGGAAAAATATTTCTATGTTTTGTTCGTCTCTGCGTTTCTGTTCCAGATCTGGTCTCAAATTTTCTAGAAACTCAACACATGCTTCAGAAAACAACATTCTTTAGATCTGCAATATTCAAGGTTAGTACATCTCTCTTATTCAATTCAATTAAGGTTATCAATCTATCTAAATCTAAAATACAATCAAATCAACAAAATTGGGTACTTAAGATTTTCCTTCCTTATTCTTGTTTCCAAATGATTTATTCACTTATGCATTGACCCTTCATTTTGGGTTAATCAATTTGGATCTCTCATTTACATATCTAAGGAAAGAAGGAGAGCATCTTATTTACCCCCATAACAATATTCAAATGTAAGGTAATGTCATGCCCAAAACTAGGGCAAAACACACATACAAATTTTTTTTTAAATACACAAGAGCGAACCACAAATAGTGATGCATTGGAAGTAATGTATTATCACAGTAAGGGTAATCTAATTATTTCATTATCTAATTCCATCAACCTTAAATATCATTTCTCAAGAAGGATAGCATAGAGTAGGGGTGCTTGAGTAGATAGTTGGGCTAGTAGATTTGATTGATAGATGTGTCAGCTTCCAGGAGTTAGCCTATTCCTAGGGGGGGATGATGTAAGGCCCACCCCATTTCCACCTTTTCCTTGACACTTCGATGTCAGAGGAATAAGGGGTGTTGTAGTATCTGGATGATTGATTCCCCCCAACTAGATAGGGGTTACTATGCATAAATGAATACTTCCTTTGCAAAGAATAATGGCACAAAGGTTCCTAGAGTTGAACCCAGTGCTCTGATACCATCCAATGAAGCATCAGTACATACCAAAAAATCTGCCAATTTTAGCAGTGCCAGATCCTTCGACAGATTTTGTGGTATGTACTGATGCTTCATTGGATGGTATCAGAGCACTGGGTTCAACTCTAGGAACCTTTGTGCCATTACACTTTGCAAAGGAAGTATTCGTGTACGCATAGTAACCCCTATCTAGTTGGGGGGAATCAATCATCCAGATACTACAACACCCCTTATTCCTCTGACATCAAAGTGTCGAGGAAAAGCTGGAAATGGGGTGGGTCTTACATCATCCCCCCTAGGAATAGGCTTACTCCTGGAAGCTGACACATCTATCAATCAAATCTACTAGCCCAACTATCTACTCAAGCACCCCTACTCTATGCTATCCTTCTAGAGAAATTATATTTAAGGTTGATGGAATTAGATAATGAAATAATTAGATTACCCTTACTGTGATAATACATTACTTCTAATGCATCACTATTTGTGGTTCGCTCTTGTGTATTTAAAAAAAAAAATTTATGTGTGTTTTGCCCTAGTTTTGGGCATGACTCATGGCCATTTCTTTCTGCCTTATACCCCCAATGACTCATGGGCTAAATGCAAGGTTACTTGGGGAAAATCACTCACCCAAGCTTCATCCTTCCCCACACATGGAGGAGACTCTACACATGGAGTTGTCTCCATTTCCCACACCCCCTCTTGATTGCTCTTCCCTCCCAAGGGTGAGTGAATCCAAGAGTAAACAACCCCAATTCCAATTACAAGAAAAAAAAACACAGTACATTCTTGCTCTCACCATGACCAACTATGGAAAGCTAAAACACAAAAAATAAGCAATGTAAAATTCCTCCATGACCAACCATGAGGAGCCAAAGAAAAACATGAACTCAAACAATTTCTACAATAAGAGTGAGATGAAGAGCAAGATCCTCCAACCTATGATCCAATGCAAGAATGATGAATTTTTGAGCCTTTTGTGATATTGTGCTTATTTGGGTCCATGTGTGGCCTTTTTTTGATATTGAGGTTATTTGGGTCCATGTGTGGCCTTGTTTTCATGCAATGGTTATCTCCATGGATTGTCCACCCACACCCCACAAAAGAAGTTCTTGGAATTTCTTGTTTCATCTTTGAGGGAATTTGGGTTTTTACAATTGTATGTTTTCTTGAGAGTGAAGGCAGAGCACAATCATCTAGATACTACAACACCCCTTATTCCTCCAACATCGAAGTGTCGAGGAAAAGGTGGAAATGGGGTGGGCCTTACAGGTAACCTATGTCTCTCATTTCTTATCTTACAATTTATACATGAATGATTGCATACAATTAAGATTATGAATTAATACTACATGCATAAGAAAGAACATCATAAATGGTCAGTAATACAATAAAGATTGTTTACTAATGATGAAAGGTGAAAAGTGTTAAAAATTTTAGAGGTACTGATTCACCCCTCCCCTCTTAGTACTACTTCCCATTAATCACAACTATATATA
>MU226804.1:3364897-3374938 GCA_018584345.1 Thuja plicata
CATAGGGAGCTGTACCTCAATTCAGAGGGAAACTAGATATTCTCAGAAATAGTTTCCCAACTATTGATTAAAGTTGTTCTTTAATATAAATTGGGAAAATATAAGGAGTATAAAAGAAGAACAATCTATTTACCAATAGGTACATTGGGATGTAGTTAAGCGAGTATTCGGATATTTGAGGGGTACATCAGATTACTGCATATGTTACCATGGTAACTCTTTTGGATCTCCGCATTCAGTTTGTATTCATGGGTTTGTGGATTCAGACCGGGTAGGTTATATTAATAGTAGGAGATCCACTATTGCTTATGTGTTCACTATGTTTGGTGGTGCCATCAGTTGGATGAGTAAGCGACAACCTGTGGTTGCTTTGTCCACTATAGAAGCTGAGTACATGGCTTCTAATCATGCCAATAAGGAAGCCATTTGGCTTAGGAGATTGTGTTTTGATGTTTCTATTGATGCAAAATAGATTACTATTTGGTGTGACAGTCAGAGCACTATTTGCCTTGCGAAGAATCCAACTTTCCATGCCAAAACAAAGCACATTGATGTGCAGTTTCACTTTGTGAGAGATATGGTGGAAGATGGAAAGGTAAATTTGGAGAAGGTAGCTACTGTAAAGAATGTTGCAGATGCATTAACAAAACCAGTGGGCACTGTGAAGTTCAGATGGTGTTCGGAGTCTATGGGCCTTTTGGCCTATAGCGGTTAGTTCCTGTTATGTTCCTATTGCTCTTACAAGGTGTTCAACAAGTGGGAGAATGTTAGGAATAAGGTGTCTCAACCTTGGATAATTCCTATTCTTATTATTTGTTTTTTAAAGTGTATTTCTTGCAAATAATTTAATTAAGTGTGAGTGTACATGTCTATTTGGCATGTTGATGTGTCACTCCACTTGATGTGTTGGCATCTTGAATTGTGTATAAGGAGTTCATGGCTGAAATGGTTATGACGGATTCCTATGACAAGTAAGAGCTATTTCTAGAAGGTTATATGATGGGTGAAGACATGCAATGACATGTGGCAACTGATAAAGTTGAGTACTGTACACTCTTCCATAATCATGATTAGGGTTCCTATTTTCTTAGAGAATGGTAAAACCCTAATGCGGCTATCTTTGGAAGTTGCCCTAAAAAGGAAAGTGCATGATATAAGAATTTTTTAGGGTTGCAAACAGATATAGAAAAAGAGTGTATTATTGGTATGGTCGGATGCTACTGGATTAGTCTATGTGTGTCAATTGTCTACTGAAAGAACTTGCATTTCAAGTGTGTTGTAACCATTGTGTTGAAGATAATACATTGTGTAGGTTTTGGAGTGCTGGGGTTTTTTACCGAAAGGTTTTCCCTGGGGTAAAGCATTGTGTCATTCTTTGTTTTCTGTATGCATGGTATATGGCTGCAATAGCTTTGTTAAAGTAGTTAACGAATCTAAAATTGTAAGGATTTAAAATAATTTGCACAATAATTTCCTTTAGAGATTAGTGTAGGAAGTTGTTTCTGCACCTGAGTTTCCTTACACATTTTCCTTCAAACTTAGGTTTATCGGTACATTCAATTTCCCTATGTCCATGTTTTTTACATCTGTAGAATTTACCATTAAACTGCTGGAAACACTAAAAGGGGGGGGTGAATCAGTGTTTAGCTAATTATTTATATTCAGCAACTTAAACATAAATCAAATATACATCCAATGAATATTAACACAAGAACACATAACACTTGATATGATTACAGGGAAACCTTGATTAGAGGAAAACCCCAGTGGGAATTAGTACCCACAAATATTGTACTAGTATAATGAACCTGTTAAAGTTCCTTTGCCCTGTTAGAAGCAGTCTTTACAATGCGAGTACAATGACCTGGTTAAGGGCCTGACCCTATTAGGAGTCTTTTGAAAACAACCCTGTTAGGGGTGAGGACTCACTATATAAGAGCTCAATGCTCAAAGAGAAAGAAGGCTACAACCTCCTAAGAATAGATATACACTATATCCAAAGATGAACTGTTGTATGTGACACAGATGTCTGATGAGTTCTAGTTATTTGTATATGCTCTTTAACTTCTTTAAGTGCTCTATCTCATACTGATATCTTCATACTTCTCTGCTATACATCTTCTTTGACTTATTCGACAACACACCACATGTATCTTTGCATTACATATATATATATCTTTATGCTTGAATAGATGCGACTATAAACAAGACCTTAGTCGGCCCAAAAACATAATACACAATGCTTCCAAATAAATTGGCTTAAGTGTGTTTACAACAATGTTTAATACATGCTTACAAACTTATTACAACAGGCGCTTAGCCTTTACATAATAAAAGATTAAACGCTAACAATGAAGCCAGCTTCATACTCTATATTCTGGACTGTTGATGTACCTATTCTTTCTGTAACTTGTCCGTACTTCCATTCCATACCATGTGTGTATAGGGTAAGCATAATAACATATCATAGAGCTTAATTCTAAATGCGCATAACCTGATGTGATCGTATGCACATGTGTTGATGCCCTGATCGACTACAAGTCACTGTTCTATTCTATCTTCTACACTTAGTCAATTTTCACTTCATAGTTTACCGTCAAAACTTCATATGACTTTGTTGCCATAATGACAATATAAAATAATCCATATACTCCCTAGGAGTCAACTTTCCAACATAAAATTTGACTTTCCATTGCTTCAACACTTATTTGATCTATGCCCTAACTTACCACAATGATTACAAATAGGTTTCATGTTCTTTTGAGTTCCTTGCTATGAGGATTCACCTTGTTCAGTATAACCTAATGCAGTTTGTCCATGATGTTTGAATTGAGTTTTTTTTTTTAACTGATCCATGCTTTCCTATGAATTCATCATACTCTCATTGGTTTTCTTTTCAGTATTGAGATCATTCTGCAATATTTCATTTTTTGTCCTTAGATTGATAACTTCTTTATTTGCATTATTGAGTTGATTTATCATATCTTCTTACTCAAGTGATAAATGATGGATTTCATTTTCTTTTTCTTATAATCTTGTAATTAGAAATATTTGATCTTCTTGTGCCATGTGTCTGTCATTTTTTGCTTGACTCTTTTGTTCCATGACTTCACATATTCTGACTGAATGAATTTCTTATTCTCTTTTCAACTTTCTAACTTCTTCATGTAAATTGAGATTGTTTGCAAGTAGGTCTTCAATGGTTGCATCAAATTATTCAAAACTTCTTTCTTTGCATAAGTCTTCAATTATTTCTTCTATGCAACTTTTATCATTCATTAACACTTCTAAATCTTTTCTTCTTTTCAGGGAATGAGAGAGTTGTTCCTTGAGTTTTCTAATTTGATCCATGGCCACTTGTAGATATATCTTTTCATTTTCAATGGCTTTCTTGAGTTTGTATATTTATATTTCCTCTGATCTTTTCTCAAGTTGTTAAACCTATGATAAGAGAACCTCTATCTATGATACCAATTGTTGGAAATATATTGAGGCTAGGTGACTGAGAGGGGGGGTGAATCAGGAACCAATAAAAAGCATTCTCTTTTATCCTTTATTAGATTATCTAATCTAATTGCATGTATAGAATGTAAAAACAATAAATATCTACAACACTTGACACAATATTTGGTTACCCAAAAACCTTAATCCAAATAGAAAGTAAAAATGGGGTAGGCATGGTACCTACAAGATTTAGTACTGCAGTATAAATTTAGCATGTTAAAGCTTACAATTGACCACTTCTAATGACCTTCCCTGCTAGGAGCAACAAGGATTGTTAGGTCCACCTTGTGAAAGGATTTGTACAATACAATTAAGTATGCAAATCTATACGGAGATATGAAAAAGGACTGTTAAGTCCACCCGGTCAAAGGATTTTTCTGATGCACCTGTTAGGATGAACTAGTAGATGATCTTCTATGCAACTCTAATTTGCTAAATAAGATCATTTTAAATAATAATAATCACCTGAATGTGATAGATGAGTCTATGTTGTTCTTTTTATACTTCTGTAGCCTTCTAATCAATCTTCCACTTCATGTTCACATGTATTCTCACTTCTTCTCAACTTCATTTGGATAAATAAAGTATCTTACATATATATCTTATCCAAATCAATTACCTTCAGAATTTGGCTTCCATGATATAAATTACTATCCAATAACAAGAACTAAGTTGACCCAATACTGTTACTCAGGTCCAGTAATCCACTCAGGTGATATACTGACACTCGGGCAATATGCTAATACTCTGGCAACATGGTGAACTGGAAATCTCTAGCACTCGAGCTACACTGGGTGCTTGGGTCACATTGGTCACTATCTACTTGGTCAACACTACAACTGCTTGGGTTGCACTTCCAGCTGTTGGCTGTCATGTCCCCTTTCTAGAGTGGACATCAGAGACGGAGGAGTTGGCCTATCATTGGAATCTTGTAGGCTAGTGGAACTGGATAGGGACTCATTCAGTGCATACAGTGACTGGATTTTGGCCTTACAAGTAGTTTGGAGCTAGTTTGGAATAGTTCCTAGATTTTAGGGGATATCCCTACTTTTTAGGAGGATGTGGCAGTTTCCAGATGTGAGGTTCCACTGGACCATTCCATGGTTTCAGTTTCAGGATGACAAGGTGTGTTCCCTAGTTTCTAGGAGCACCCCTAGATTTTAGGGATGGGACTACCAGTTGACCCATCTCATTCAGCATCAGTCTGTATAGGTGACATGGTGGTAAATATAGTGTTGCAGTGCAGTTCCTTGATTTTAGGAGGTAGTTCCTACTTTTTAGGAGGGGAATTCCTACTTTTTAGGAAGTGGTGTCAGCTTCCAGATTTGAGGTTCTGTAAGGTCATCCCTTGGTTTTAGTTTCAGGAGATTTGGGTTTGTTTCCTAGTTTCTAGGAGCATCCCTAAATTTTAGGGATGAGACTGCCAGTTATTCTAGGTTGACCGACATCAGTCATAGGCAGGTGACATATTCAACTTCAGCATTATGGGGTGTCTCGAGTATTCCTTGGCTACTTGGGATATATTTTAATATATTTTAATATATTTAAATATTTCCTAAGTTTGCATTTAATTAAATTAAAATAAAGCTATTTATATAGCTAACTGGAGTAATAAGGGATTTTAGCTTATTTTGGTCAGGCAGGCCTATCTGTTATAGCTTGTTGGAAAGGTCTTGACTTAATCTAAATCATTTTCATCTTCTAGAGACCTTCCGACACTTTGAGTTATGTTAATTGGGAAAAGGGGTGTTTTTCCTATAAATTAAAGCCTTTAATTAAAAGATGCCATTTTATAATAAAGAAAAAAGGCATATTCTTCCTTTAGGGTTCGATTGGCTTTGAGAGGGAGATAAAAGGAGAATTTGGGTCATTCTTTGGATATATTTTTTATCTTTGAACATTTTTGAAAACATATTGTGGGGTTTAGTTCTGGATTGAGAATTCCCTCACTAGGACGTCAAACCCTAGGCTGAGAGTTGATTTAGTTGGGACGTAGCCCTCAACTGGATTAGATTTTGCTGGTTCTTGCACAAGGATTTGATATTGATGGTGTTACTATAGAAAATCATATCATTGGCATGAGAAACTGGAGGTTATCTTTGCAATGTTCAGCAGTTGTATCTTTTTGGCGCGGGCCATTGGGAATAGAGACATTCAGCCATCTATATCAGCTGGGCATTGGGTTTTGTGGACAGAATTGTTGGATTTTGCAGCTGCTAGCAGCTTATACATCCAAACGTTGATTGTATTGGAGGTACCACACTTCATTCGATATGATATTACACTTATTGGTACAAATAGAAGTATTTCCAGAATTTCATATGCTTGTTTCAATTCACTGTTATTACTATCAATTTGCTGTTATTCTATTTCTACATTGTATCTCATTATTCTAAAAAATATCAAATGAAATCATTCCTTATGCAACTTTTGTCTAGTTCTGCAAGATAATCAAAACAATTACATGATAACATAATTATATAAGTAAAATTTATAGCAGCAGCAGAGTAAATATCCAGTTGGGATATTTCAGTGGTATCAGAGCCTACATCCTGCCAGCCTATAGGGTTTGTGGGATTCTGTGACAGATGATTGTAGAAAAAGTTATAATAATTCATTTTAGCAACTGGGTAGTTGATAAAAAGTTTTGATAAATCATTCCAGCATTTGGGTATTTGATAAAAGGTTTTGATAATTAATATCAGCAACTAGGTAGTTGTTAGCCTACACATTTATGCTTTCAGTTGACAGCAGGTAAGACAATAATGGCCAGATAGAAAAAACCATCAAATAGTTTGTCTGAATCTAAAAGACAAACTGATGTAATGGATAGACAGTGGGATCATAGTCAGGATATTCAGAATAGACTTAGTGAATAGTTGTCAGATCCAACTACCATTGAAAAGGTGGCTAGATATATGGTTTCACTCTTGTACAGATCTTCTTCTCACAGGACACAGGATATGAGACAGGTTGACATAGTGAGGGAGGTCAAGAGAGACCTGTAGAATGATTTCATAGATGCACATGGGCCTAGTACATTAGTTCCTGAGATTAGTGCCCCTCCAATTGAGTTACCCCACACATTTATTGTAGAATCATTACCTATCTCAGTGGATGAGCACATGACAGTTACACCAGTCAACAGATGCATGGAGACTCAGCACTCAATTGATGGTTTGGTGATACGGTAGGAGTTGACACCTACAGTTGATGTTCATACTATACCAGACTGTATTATAGAGATAGCCAGTGGCTCCATTTTAGTTTTCTGAGACGATAGTCCTATGATCGATGTTGAGGGAGTTATTGATAGTGGGAGTGCTTTAGTGATGGAGGATATGATGGTGGAATTTGGATTGCTAGAGGAGGAGGATACCAATTTTGAGGACTACCTTGAGGAGATGGAGTTAGATAGTACAGATCTAGATAGTAGAAGTCCTGAGATAGGGTTAGTGCAGGAGATATCAGTATTCTCTTGTGTTGATTACTTGAGCATGGAGTCCGCATGTGGTGATACCAGTGTTGAGTTTGAGATAGTAGACACAGACTCATGTCAGCATGACTCAGATTCATTTGTTAGTAGGGAGCCAAATGAGGTTCAGTTTGGGTCACCATAGGAGGTAGAGCCCTTGTTAGCATCTTGGTTTGCTACCGGTACTTCCTATGTGACCCATGAGGATGACTCCATCAGTGGTGAGTCATGTCTATATCGGACCCTGGGAGAGGACTCCACATTTTTGGAGAGTGCAAATCAGTCCCAAGATCTAGATTACTTAGAGGTTATAGAGGACAAGGGAGCTGAGAGTGTTGAGGAGGTAGATTCTGTAGTAGCTTCCTCGGGTATAGAGGAGTTTAATGGAGATGTGTCAGCTACTAGTACTCCATTTGAGGATGGGAGTTCAGTTGTTAGTTCTCAAAGCTCAGATGACAGCACACTGGGGGATAGTATTTCTGAGAGGAATATGTTGGTTACCACTTCTATTCAAAGTATAGACAGTGTGCCAGGGGTGATGCATATGAGGCCTATTATTCAGAGTCATCATGTGACTAGTCAGTTGAGAGTCAGCAAGCATGATATTGTTACCACATTCAAGCATTTTGATGTCACTCGATAGCTACTTGTTATTCATAGATGGGGTGCTCTAATGAATGATGAGCATGGCATTTGTTACCTATCCTTGACAAAGATTCATTCCTTACGGGAGGTTGTTAGGATTTTGTGATAGGATTATTTATAGCTGGTAGCCGACCGAGATCACTTAGTTGAGTGGGGGAGTATGGCATACAAGGCTCTAATGGACAGAGAGGAGGAGTTAAGTGAGCTTACTCAGGAGCTCACAACATATTTTGTGGCTTTACAGGGCACTTAGTTGGCTCTCTGGGAGTCACAGGGATGTTTAGCAGAGGTGACTGTGGAGTTAGATAGATTGCAATCTACACCAGTACCTATTCCAGTGTAGATACACATAGTGGTGACTGGTGATATGATGACCTCCATAGTTGGGGATACTAAATGTGATGGGGATGTAGTTACATCCACTCATGCCTTGGGCTTTGTAGTTACTAAGGAGATGAGATCAACTACGAAAGATGCTGGAGGGATTACTAAAGTGTGAGATCCTCTGGTAGCTAGTTCTAAGCTTGATGATGCAGAGCAGATCCTTGAGAGTTCTAAGATGGCAATGACAAAGACTTTAGAGAGATGTCAGATTGTAGTTAATGACACCACATCATCTTCACATGAGTTGGTTGAGGCATCATCCAGTTCTAGCATAGAGTTGATTTCTTTTGATTCACCCCACCAAGCTATGAGTGACCAGCCTAGTGCTACTTCAGGGGGATGGAGAAATTAGTTGAGAGTCAATGGTGAGCAGGTTGACTCCACTCTATCTGACTATGACTATACTTATAGGTATGTAGAGTACCTCATCTAGAAAGTGTATTTTGAGGAGAGGCAGTATGGCATTAGGACTGGTACTCGTTTGAGTGACTTTAGGTTCATATTGAGGGCTTTATCAACACTTAAGTATGAGTACATGCAAATGTTCCATGAAAGAGACCATGCTGTTAGGTATGTTGCAAGACTTGATAGTATGGCTACTCAGTCAGCTAGAAAGACTAAGAGGTTTGAGCCCTCTTTGGGTTTTTAGGTTGTTGATGAGCCTTTTCCAGAGATCAGAGCATTTTATCGTCGTTACACAGCAAGGAATGCTCATTATTTTTCCTTTGACCCATAGGTAGAGGATTTGGTTGTACGTAGGTGTGGGTCGGCCCCAGGATGGTACCAGCATTTATGGGATGGTTTTTCTTTGACCTCAGGTGTTGGGTGTTGCAAGTCAGTGGGAGGTGACTTGCAAGATAGCGATTTGCTTGGCAGATGTGTAGCGAGAGGATGTCCTATTTTGGATACAGATACTTTGGGCCATATGCTTCACTATCAGGCAGATGCTTTACACACTCAATATAGTGTAGTAGGGTGTGCAGGGGAATTTTAGCGGTATCAGTGTGTCAGCGATATTGGTCACCCATTCATCTTGGTACATGATGGTTATGAGATTCATTTCTCTTTGGATCCAAGCAAACATAGATTCAGTACGGGAGTGTGGGTGAGTGGTTGTTATGGGTCTCTTTACAGAGTCATCTTGTTTGTTCTTTAGAGGATGCTATAGGAGCCTGTACATTGTGTCAGGGGCATGGATTACAATTTTTTGTGGGATCCAAGTGGATTGTGATGTTTCTTGTTTCAGTGATTGCTTGAGGACAAACAATCTCTGAGAAGGGATGATTGTCATGTCCCCTTTCTAGAGTGGACATCAGAGACAGAGGAGTTGGCCTATCATTGGAGTCTCATAGGATAGCGGAGATGGATAGGGACTCATTTAGTGCATACAGTGACTAGATTTTAGCGTTGCAAGCAGTTTGGAGAAGTTCCTAGATTTTAGGGGATATCCCTACTTTTTAGGAGGATGTGGCAGTTTCCAGATGTGAGGTCCCACTGGACCATTCCATGGTTTTAGTTTCAGGATGACAGGGTGTGTTCACTAGTTTCTAGGAGCATCCCTAGATTTTAGGGATGGGACTACTAGTTGACCCATCTCATTTGGCATCAGTCTGTACAGGTGACATGGTGGTAAATATAGTGTTGCAGTGCAGCTCCTTGATTTTAGGAGGCAGTTCCTACTTTTTAGGAGGGGAATTCCTACTTTTTAGGAGGGGAATTCCTACTTTTTAGGAGGTGGTGTCAGCTTCCATATTTGAGGTTCTATAAGGTCATCCCTTGGTTTCAGTTTTAGGAGAATTGGGTGTGTTTCCTAGTTTCTAGGAGCATCCCTAGATTTTAGGGATGAGACTGCCAGTTATTCTAGGTTGACCGACATTAGTCATAGGCAGGTGACATATTCAGCTTTAGCATTTTGGGGTGTCTCGAGTATTCCTTGGCTACTTGGGATATATTTTAATATATTTTAATATATTTAAATATTTCCTAAGTTTGCATTTAATTAAATTAAAATAAAGCTATTTATATAGCTAACT
>MU226804.1:3375023-3399843 GCA_018584345.1 Thuja plicata
TCTTGACTTAATCTAAATCATTTTCATCTTCTAGAGACCTTTTGACACTTTGAGTTATGTTAATTGGGCAAAGGGGTGTTTTTCCTATACATTAAAGCCTTTAATTAAAAGATGTCATTTTATAATAAAGAAAAAAGGCATATTCTTCCTTTAGGGTTCGATTAGCTTTGAGAGGGAGATAAAAGGATAAGTTGGGTCATTATTTGGATATATTTTTTATCTTTGAACATTTTTGAAAACATATTGTGGCCTTTAGCTCTGGATTGAGCATTCCCTCACTAGGACATCAAACCCTAGGCTGAGAGTTGATTTAGTTGGGACGTAGCACTCAACTAGATCAGATTTTGCTGGTTCTTGCACAAGGATTTGATATTGATGGCGTTACTATAGAAAATCATATCATTGGTGTGAGAAACTAGAGGTTATCTTTGCAGCGTTCAGTAGTTGTATCTTTTTGGCACGGGCCATTGGGAATAGAGACGTTCAACCATCTATATCAACTGGGCATTGGGTTTTGTGGACAAAATTGTTGGAGTTTGTAGCTGCTAGCAGCTTATACATCCAAACATTGATTGTATTGGAGGTAACACACTTCATTCGATTTGATATTACACTTATTGGTACAAATAGAAGTATTTCCAAAATTTCATATGCTTGTTTCAATTCACTGTTATTACTATCAATATGTTGCTATTCTGTTTCTACATTGTATCTTGTTATTCTAAAAATATCAAATGAAATCATTCCTTCTGCAAATTTCATCTAGTTCTACAAGATAATCAAAACAATTACAGGAGAACATAATTATATAAGTAAAATTTATAGCAGCAACAGAGTAAACATCCAGTTAGGATATTTCACTGGCTTGGTCAACACTATATTCATATAAGTGACTAAGTGTTTTGGCACTAATTGACAAAATTTCTTGCCATAAGGTCTACATATATATCCTCCACAAATTTTGGATACTTTTGTAACATTTCATTCAATTCAAAATTTCACATTGTTTCTAAGAAGCCAATGGGGTAGCGGACTGGCTGTCAAATATGGGTGTTGAGCTGGAATTAGGCAGCTTGGATATGGATTTCAAATCAATTATACCAAATGATTTTCCTACCTTTTAAGTGATGAAGTCCTATCTCTTCACCATGACACTTAGGACCAACCCTTTAGCATGACATTTGAGGTTTGAAGGTGGCACAAAGTTTTATGTGGCTTCTCAAGGATGCGCATGTGAGCATTCAAAATTTCAATTTATACATTTACGAGTGAATGGGTTTTTGGTACCTTTTCACATGGCCCTATACAATAGAGAAGCACACTTGGTCAAGGGATTGGAATCTGGGTGATGACATTCATCCCCTATGAGTGTTCCCTTACATCAACTTTATTTTTAGTTGGCTACTATTCCTTCACAGTCATATTTTGGAAATCCTCCACTAGTAGGGAGATTAATGTGGTTGCTTCCCCTCCTTTTTCCCAATTTACATGGCACACTCGTTTTCTCTTCCTAAGGCACCCAGTCTCTATTTTTTAATAGTCCATTCTGAAGCTCTCCTAGTGAAAATGGGTACATCATTTTATCCCATAGGTAATATGGCTTATTGTTGGCTTAACAACATGATTAATCTGAGCATCAAGGAGTGGGAATTCCCACTATCAAGTCCCTACATGTACAGACATATGAAGGTTTTATTTAGATAATTCCCATAAGAGGTTCCTGGAGCTATGTGAAATGTAATTGGGGATAGCATTCTCATATCGAAGGCCCTGCACCACATTTTCCACTCATAGGTGGTCTTGATTTTTCTATCAAATCTTTATGATATGTTGCCTGATTATAGAGATTTTATGTATATTGCTTCCTATCTACTGAAGGAAGGCTTTCTCCCGACTGACATCCTTGATGAAGTAGTAAGAGGGTATTCCATGTGGGGTTCCAAGGCATGGGTTGGAGGCTTATTACCATTCGACCATATTGATAGAAAGTGAGAGTACATTTGGTTATATGATGCATTTAAATTGGCTTTGCAGAATAGAAACCTCTGCCAATTTAGGGGTGAGTTGTCCAATTTTAGTGAGTTCCTCCCAAATTGCATTATAGTGAAATCCTTCATTCTATTTGATAATATTTATGTCATCTTATAATTTTTGGGATAGTGGGGTGTAGTGACTACCTTAGGCCCTCCCTCTCCGCCAAGGACAAATCTTTGAGCTCGTCCTCGCAGGCTTCCAGTGCACCATTCAGGGGTTTAAACTATTGTGCATGCTGGGAGAAAATAGGGAAGAGGAATGTAGGGGAGTCATAGAAATCTACCTCAATTTTTCCTGATGAGGTCCAAATTTGTTTTGATGTATCTGGCTTTCGATGAAGATATCATTTTTTGTTCTCTCCTGGTGTTGATTTTTCCAGTTTTCTGGCAGGCGGTCAGTTTTTTTTTATTGCTTTCACCCATCTTTTCTGATTCATCTGCCCTTTCTCAGGGTCAATCTTTTGATTTATTTGGTTTTGGCCAAGATGGTGGAATCATGATTCCAATGCCTCTTCTCTGTAAATTTGAATCTTTCCTTGTTATTGTATGGTTTTTTTCGGTTTTGTAAGGCAAGGATTGTGGGTTTTCTTCCCTGTTTCTTTCACCCATAAGCCTTTCTGAAGTAGTATTTTGTATAAAAGATAATAATATATTATTAATAAAATTATAATGGCTATGCCATTTTGGCCAAAAACCAAACATTGAATAACCAAGGTAAGATCAATATACAAGTTCTATGAATATGTTGTTAATGTTGATGCTTCAAAACAATGCAATTAAAGAGCATATTTTTTTAAAAATATACAACAATATATATTACTACGAATAGCATCATGAATATAAGAAAATCATGACCATCATAGTGTCTTAATGTGTATATATAAAGTATACCTTCATGAAATTAGTTTGAAATCAATCAATTCTATGGAAAGAAAAGTCTAATTTAACTCAAAGAATTGACTAAATAACAATAAGCATTCCTAAAAAAATTACAGTATAGCACCCCTCTTCTGCATAGCATATGGGATATTTTCCAATCCTAGTTAGCTGTATACTCAAATTCCTTATTCACTAACATATGGAAGTGTACTCTAGCATTAGTGATCTGAGCCATTTGGTGGGAAAGAAATAAGTGCATCTTCAGGAAAGATTCTTCTCCTATTGTTGTTGCATTAGAGGATATTGAAAGATTAATATCAGAGGTGGTCAATGATTGTTTGAGTAAGTATAGGTTTAATCCAATGATTACCCATTGGGATGGTCATTCATGAATGGAAATGATTACTTGTCCCACCAGGGTGGAATATAGCCAAGCAAGGTGCACTTAAAGTTGATTGATCTAAAGTGCATTGGTACCCTTCGTCACCAGGTCTTGTGAAGCTTAATTTTGATGGGGCTTCTAGAGGAAACCTGGGCATGTCAGGATTGGGGACTTATATTTGAGATCATCGGGGCGATGTGCTTGCAATCATAGCCTCTCCCTACTTAAAGGAAAAACTAATCTTGCAGAAGCTCACGCATAATTTGTTGGACTAATACTTGCTAAACAGGGAGGTTTCAGTCGATTGCATGTTGAGGGAGATTCAATGGTCATTATTAATTCTTGTATTAAAGGACACTCACATTCATGGCAGCTCAACTATATCCTATATCAAATTTTTCTTTTTTTAGATAAACTTCAGGAAGTATATATATATATATATATATATATATATATATATATATATATCACACACACTCTGAGAAGGTAATAAAGTTGCAGACCTGCAATCAAATTTGGGATGTCATGGGATAGAGATTTCATCATTAAAATTGCTAAGTTTTATTTTAGAAAATGTTAAACTTCAAAAGGTGATCGTTGTAGATAAAATTGTATGAGGTAGGTGACTATATATTGAAGTACATTATTGATAGTTGGAAAGGTTACATAAGCGCAAATAATGCAAGCCTGTGTACAAGTGAATATTGATGAGGTGACTATGTATAAGTCATCATTCTCATCATTTAGTTGTTGTAGGGACTCATGGAGTACTTTTCATGAGTTTGGGTGGCAGTTGTGATATACGATGCCAAAGATTCACATGGATCAACTTAGTTTACATGTGTAACTTTCCCCAATTTGCAAAGTTTCTCAGTACTCATTAACTTGCTAAGATTGCACAGAATTTAATAATTTAATTCGCCTCTTGAGAAGTATATTGCCTTTCTAATTTAAGTTCTAGTAATCGCACAATGTGGTAATATGCCTAAATATTTTGACCTTTGTGGAGGTCTGTGTTCAGTGTGAGTCATCCTCCAAGTTTCATGGAAAATTTCTGCCCAAAAACTACCATATCTAGATTACACCGAGTGTGGAAGAGTATGTATTGCCATTGCAGATCAATGATGTTTCATTGGATGAAGTGTTTCTTGTTCAGTCTTCCTCCATTCAAAGGGTAATTAAACAGGTGATTGGAGAAGAAAACCCTGCCATTTCCCTCTCAATTAGTTTCAATTTTCTTTTCCAGTGCAATGGACTTGATGCAATCTACACAACTGCTTGAGATTTTAGCTTTTAAAGTTGTTAGAAAGTATTTCTAGGATGGGAATAAGTTAAAAAAGGCTATGTAGTACTACAAATTATAGAATGGTCAAGCATTAGTGGGGGGTTTGTTTTCATGGCATCAACTGCTATAGAAGCATGATTTCATGGTCGAATGTGATGGTATAAAATGGTCCCTAGAAAAATAGAGTGCCAGGTACATGAAGAATGCACTACAAGTAACTTCTCAAGCACTTGGGTTACAATTGGAAGAAAAACTTAAAAAATAGTTTATGCAATACTAAATTTTCTTGGAATGCCTAACACACCAGTATTACCATGATCCACTCCACTAACTCTAGAAACAAATTGGACTATGTCTTCTTCGAGAGATGACTGGAATTTTTTGGGGGAAGTAAGAGAATCTTCATTTTTTCCCTCATTGCAAAGTCCACATATGGACCAAGGTTGAGGAGTAACGACAACACCTGTTTAACTAGAGATAGATGATAGTGTAGGGTCTAGTTGGGAAATGAACAAACAATTTGAACATGGGATAAGATGGAAACCCAATACACCAACCAAAAAAACTAGTGGACGGGCTTCAGGAAGTGATAGATACACTCCAAGGTGTGCTTGCATAATCAATTATCTAGGACTACACTTGTCCTAGTCTTATCTAGATCCCAAACTTAGTCCTAAGACCTTACTAGTATTTTCTCTCCTGTCGAAAGACTACCCTAACTCAATTCTATGAGTTTTTCTTCTTGTGCTTCACCTTGGGGAATAACTATCATTAAGGGTACTTCAACTCTTCACTCCTCCTTGGATGACTCTAAGTGAAAATTCACCATAACATCTTCACAAGTGTTGCAGGGGGGGTATTCATCATTGAAACAACTATTTTTCTTCCATATGACTCCATTACAATGGGTCACCAAGGCTTATCTCAATTGAGTTCAAGATTGACTATGTTTTTGGCCTAATAGGCCTAATTGGTCTACTAGCCCTAAACAGGGTGTTTTTCCCAATTCACTCTCACAACTTCCAACTAACCCAAAAAACTAACTTGATATTCAGATACCCTTTATCAAGAAATTTAAGATTTTGGTGGTCTTAGGTTCCTAAGTCATCTGTACAATGGAGTCCTAAAATGTAGGGCAAATAGGGCTAATTTGGCTTAAATTGTATAGTCCTCAGATTTCTACCTAGAAATGTACCTAAATGGATTGTCAAATGCCTAATCTCACTTGTAGGTGTCTATAGGATCACTACCTCTCTAAAACTAGACTTGGTTCTAACCTCTCACTCTTTTCCCTTCAATTTCACTTCACTTTCTCTTTGTCATGCACCCAGTTGGGCACACTGATCTCGTCTAGGTCATGATGCTAAAAATAACAAGCTTTCTCTTCTGAGATCCTCCTTTCACACAAACAAACTTAAATGACTCCCCTACCATATTCCTCAGGTCTATGATGATTTTCACGGTGGAGAACTATGGGGGAGCCATAAAACCAAAAACTGTCTAAACTACACCAGCATTTAGACTATCTATAAGAAAATTTAAAAACCTACTCTAAATAATTAAAAACCACCACACTAGTGAACATAAAGTTCTTATAACTAATACATAGAACCAACACTAAATTTCACACTTCAATCGATAAGATAACTCTGAAACATAATGCAAGTCAAATGTCACTAAAAACTAGAACTCTGAGCTTCTATTCACAGACCAAAATTACATTCCTTCCCTCCATGCCTCAGGAAATGGGATCCTTTTTGAATTAATATGCCATACCCATGATTCTAGGCCATTATTGCAACCACCCATGTTGTTACCTCGAAAGGAATCAAATTCTACAAACTTTGTGATGCAATATTAAAAGTTGAAAAAATGTTGTCAAGCAACATTGTGACAACTTTACATCTTTTTGCATAATTATTGATAATGGTCTCTAATCAACTATAATGGTGTAGAAAAATCTTAGGAACCATTTTAGGCATAATTCTAGCCCTTCCCATGCCTTCAAGGATTTTAGACATATTTAAACCTATTTTCCCATCTTAGGCCTAATCTAGCACTATCAACTAGGAAAGCATTAAACATCTAGGTTGGATTGAGCCTAGTCTAATCCACCCTAGGAACACACAATCAAGACCTTCTAAGGTAAAATTAAACACTACTGACTTGGCCAAGGTCAGTACAAGCCAAAATTGTAACTAGTCTTAGGGATTTTCCTAGGTGCTCCTACACCATCCTCCGCAAATGAAAAGACTTCAATCCATCCTTGGATTGAGTAAGTTGGAATCCACTCCAAAATTATTGAATTCAGTCTCCATGATCCAAGTTTCCTCTGCATCCCCTTTTCCATTCCATTTAATAAAATGCTCATAATAAGTTCTCTGTCTGGCCTTCTTGTAGGCCCTAGAGTCAAGTATCTTTTCTGCCTTCTTAGGTGGAGCAGGGATCAAGTTTAGGTCTTGTACCTCTTTTATGACCTTTTTAAGGCTCTAGTATAGATCTGGTATTTGTCCTTTTTTTAAAAACCAAATCTTCTACATTAAACACAAGAGATAAACCACTATCTTCTGGTAGTTCTACTTTGTATGCATTGGTGCCATATTTGGCTAGAATGGTACATGGGCCAATTCTTCTCATCTATAGCATATGAGGCACTCCTTTTTGCAATCTTTCCTTGTTTAGATGGACCATTACTAGGTCCCCTACTTGGAATTGAACATCCCTTTTTCTTTCATCAACCTTTCTCTGTATCTTCTCAGTGTTCTCAGTTAATGTCTTTCTTACTATTTCATGTACTTCTTGCATAGAATGTGAAAAATATTCTGCATATCCACTATCCTTGGCTCCATCCTTTACATCCCTAAGCTCAAATATTCCTCTAGGGTGTAGTCCATAAACTATTTTAAAGGGACTCTTACCATTACTTATGTTCACAGTATCATTATAGGCATACTCTACCTGTCTAATGAGTTGGTCCCAAGCTTGATCATACTCCTTAGTTAAGAACCTTAGGAGGTTACCTAGACTCCTATTTACCACCTCAATTTGACCATCAGTCTAAGGTTGATATACAGACCCAAAAGACAAATTGGTTCCTATCTTTTTCCATAGTGTCTTCCAAAAATGGCTCATGAACTTTGTGCCTCTGTCCGATACTATACTCAATGGTAACCCATGAATTCTGACAACCTCCTTGAAGAATAGGTGAGATATTTGAATTGCATCATGGATTATCTTGCAGGGTACAAAATGTGACATCTTACTAAAACTATCTACAAAAACATAGATGCTATCTATTCCCTATTTGGTCTTTGGAAATCCTACCAAAAACTCCATGCTCAATCATTCCCATGGTCTACTAGTGTAACCACCAAAATTTGGTTTGTTCTAACTATGGACCCTATTTTCCCTAAGTGTGATCATACCCTTGATTATGTCCAAATGACCCTGTTACTGCTCAGCATAATTCTTCAAATCAATTCAATATCCTAGGTGATTTTTATCACTAAATTATATTAACTATTACAGCCATATGATTTAAATCAATTCAAACCAATTAAATATTACCAAAATCAAACATGGCTATAGTATTTAATTATAAAGGAATTAAATAATTCCCTAAATCAATTATCTACTTGCAAAATAACCCATTCCCCTAGCCTATTTAATTTAATTAAAATGGCTACAGTCCCCTAATTATTAAAAAGCAATTTCATTGTTTAAATAATTAATTCCTATATTTTAAAATGAATTAAATAAGTTTAATTCATTTATTAATATTCCCCTAAACCCCAATCTAACCTATCTCAACCACTTCTACCCTGGGTTCTAACCCTTCTCAACCCAGTCACCCTTGCTAATCTAATCCTAATCCTAATTCTAGCCCTAAACCACCTCCTAATGTTGTCACATTCCATTAAGGAATGCTTAGCAACTCAACCTACTTGAGAAAGTCCACTTTCTCAAGCTTGACTTTCTTAAGGTCCACTTTCTCAAGCCACCCTCTTACACCCTCCCTTAATTCTTTAAGGCTTTCATTAATGCTTTATTAATGAAGATGCCTTAAGCCTATGTCTCTTCCATGCCTTATTAATGCCTTGGGCATTAATGGTTCTTACACCTCCATTAATGAGTCTCTCAACTCATTAATTCACCTTGTCCCCCCTCTCTCTCTCTCATTATTCTATAAATAGAAGCCATTTTTTAGAGTAAAGGAGCCTTCATCTTAGATTACAAATATATTTTTATGTTGTTGAATTAATCCTAAACTAACATTTCATTTCTTAAATCATGCTTTTGCATTGTTATTACTTTCATGCTTAGAGCTAGAATGCATGCTTTCTCATCCTTTTAGCTTGTTTATAAGCTAAAATCCTTCATACTAGGTCATATATGTCACTGATTGTAGCATAAACTAAGGGCTTTTATGTTACCAATCACACTCTTCCTATTTAGAAGGCAATAGGTCGATATTAGGTGGTTTTACATGCTCGTCTAACCATTTTGAACTAATGCAATGACTTATTGATGTGTTGTGTCTCTCTTATCAGGTACCCAAATACACACACACACATTTCTGGCACCCACCATGGGGCCCGATTTCCAACTTGGCCTCATTTTTTAACACTTTTTTTGCCAATTTGCATGCTCAAGATTCGGTCACAGGATCATTATAATCATTCAGGATTGCATCCCGGATATGCGATCACACCGCGAAAAAGTTGGATCGCATCCGGGGTTTCTCAGGTCATTTTCAGTTTCAAATTGCATCTGGTAAGCATGGGATTGTATTTGGTGAATAAGCTCGCATACGGTATGCTGCATCGCATTTAGTGAACTTTTAAGATCACATCTAGTTATAAAGCTTGTGCATTCAGTTTACGTAATCCTAACATTTTGACAAGTGGTGTTTGTGGTATTTTGCTTCTTAACAAGTGTTTGCAGGTTATTTTTGGAGGTTTTCATGGAGTTAAACTAAATAAATACTAACTCAGTTTTATAGGTTTCCAACCCCCCATCTTGACCTCTATTTACTTGTTTTCAAAATTTAAAACACATATTCCAATTTGTCACTAAACTGACTAGAGGATTATGCTCTTTTCCTTTTAAGGAAAATCATAAACTCATACATCAGTTTATGGATTGAACGAAATTTGGGGTAAATGAACAAGAAAACAAATCACTTAATTCCTTTTGGATAGTAAATGAACAAAACAAAGCACTAAATATTTGGGATTAAAGAACAAGTTCAATCGCTTAATTCTTTTTGGATCAGAAATTGAACAACTTAAATCATTAAATCATTGTGGTTAATTGAACAAGGCAAACTTTCCCTTTCAAGCATCCTATTTTCTTTAAAATAGGAACAACTAAATCGAGCTCAACATAGTTTGAGGGAATGAACTTTGTTTTAAGTGTTTTGGGAGAAAATGACTTAGATTAGGAGAGTATGCTCTTCTTCCTCAGAAGAATCAGAAATCTAGACATCCAAAGCTCGCCAATCCTGGTTACATACATTTAAATAGTAGAGGGCCTGACGGTTGAGGAAAAAATATCCCGAGAATGACCCAAGTGAGGAGAGGTCTTATGCCGACCCTTCCAACTCACTATAAATAGTTGCTTCCTCGTAGGCCAAAGCCTCGGAAGACGGAATTGGTTTTGTTCTTGGAATTACGACATCATTCCTTGAACATATCTGGGTATATGTAGAGCGGAGCCACTTGAATCTTTCTTGTGAGACTACATATATTCAGGTACTCATAGGACTATATGCCTCAATTTTTCCTTGTGCAATTCTATAGGGGACAGTTTCAAATGGATTGCCCAATAATCTACAACAACTTCAACTGAAAGAATACCTGATTCATCCCTGAAAGGGTGATAATCTTTGTGCAAGGCAAAAAGTAATTGCCCCAAGACACTCATCATATTGTGCCCTCACTTGCATTTGGAGTCAGCTAATATAACATCATGACTGGAGCCATTGCATGCTTGGTGATGGCTATATTCTGATTAGCATTTGAGTGTGTACATGAGTCAACAAGCAAAGATTTTCATCCTCCACCTAGAAAATAGGACAAAATGAGTGTTTGTTTCACCCTCTTAACAATGTAAAACTGTTTGACGTGTCCAAAAGATCACTAAAAAGATAATCTCCTCAAAAAAATCAACAAATTTCAAACCCTGGAGTATAAGTATTTTTCACATCTTATGACACCTCTTGATGCAATCTAGAAACAAGCAACTTGAAAACAAACTTTTCAAAACTGACCCAAATTGACAAAGACATCATAAGATCATATCTTATTTTTCCTGAGTTTCATTCAGTGTTTAGGATCATATTTGGTCAGCAAGAAGTCGTATCTAGATTCTAGGATCATATCTGGTACCATCAGAGGCTCACATCTGGGAACTCACATTCAGGACAGTGGGCATTTATAGGAGTTTTTCTTAGGAAGTCTCAGTGGATTAGGATACCCTTTTTTCTCTTTAGTTGGTTCCTATCGTCTCTTCTGGTCTCCCTGATATATTTTCAAAACACTTTCAAAATTTCCACCTTGCATGCTTAGTTAGTCTTTCGCGATCAGTTTAATATGTGTGGTCTACCCATTTTCTATCAACAACTTGGTTCCTGGCTCACTATCAGGGCATTCTAACCCTCTGACACTGGAATCATTTACATCCACCAACAACAAATAGTTACTTTTACCTAGACACGCCCACTTGAATGATCTAAAATCCTTACTTGCACTATTGGGAAATGTTAACAAAGTTGAGAAAAAAACTTCATAGTTAACATAAGATGCAACCAGTACACAACTAAAGGATCAAAAGTGCCTCCTAAAACACCACACTTCCAAGGAGAAACTTCTTGCAGTTCCCTCCTTGACTTAGATTCCCCTCAAATGGATAGCAACACTAACAAATGGAGTAAGGCTTTTGAGGGTTATAATGATGGAAAACAAGCACAATCCAAAGGCACGGAAGAGGAAGAAAGACCCAAGTTTGAACATAATCCATTTGGATCAGACAGTGAAGAAGAGATCCCTGAAGATGAATTCGAGAAACTCAAACAAAGTAAATGGATCCACAAGCTATTGGAATGGATAATTGGTGACGATAAAGAAAATTACTTCCTCCATCTAGCATCCACAGGTGTCAAGTTACCCAAAGATTATAATGTGGAAAATCTCAAGGAAAAGGAGGTACCAAACCCGATATCTATTCTCACCAAAAAACTCAATCTAATGAAAATGGAGCTCACCAACCTCAAACAAGAGAAGGAGAAACCCAAAAAAAAATACTCTTTGGATGCCATTTGTCCATTTCCTTTTGACAAGAGTATCACTATGGTCCTATTTCCTCCTAATGTGGCAAGGCCAAAGTATGACAAGTACATGGGAGAAACTGATCCACACGACCATGTAAGGGAATTCTATGCTCTAAGAATTAAGTACATGCATGAACCCACTTACCTCATGCGACTATTTTGAGGAAGTCTAGGAGGTAATGCCATGGAGTGGTTCTCAAAATTAAACCCTAAGGTCAAGACATTCGAGGAGTTTATGCAATGGTTCATTCAACATTACTCCTACAATATCCAACATGATGTAACTATGATGGACCTATGTAACACCAAACAATGAACGAGAGAATCATTCACACACTTCCTACAAAGATAGAGGAAGATTTTTGCACGATATTCAAGGGTCATTCCCGAAACAGAGAAGATGGAAATCTTTGTTAATAATCTAGTACCTGAACTAAGCTATGATCTACGAATGTAAGACTCTCCTAGCTTCAATAGGATGATTAAAAATGCCCTCCGTATTGAGGAATTCATGGTAAAAAAAGGAGAGATCACCCTTCAAAATGAAAACAAAGGCAGTAACTCCAACTCCAAGCCTAAATGGTGGAAGAAAAACAAAAATATTGTTATTGACAGAGTAGTTGATGCCTCTAACATTAATTCTAGACCTGATGCATTCAATCTGACCAGTGGAATGCAAGCAAGCAAAGAGGCTAAAGTAACATCTCCCATTACAAAAATGAACAATGATAACAACAAGGAATGAACCTGGACTTCAAAACCCCAAAGAACATTCACTCCTTTGAGAGAAACGCTTGAGACTATTTTGAAAATGCTGGTGGATAACAAATTTCTTATGATTCGCGATTCAAAACTGTGGGAACCAATGGTCAAACCTAGGTGGTGGGATGATAATTCCTATTGTGTCTTCCACAAAAACAAGGGACACAAGACTAATATTTGTCTCAAACTTAAGCATGTCATCAAAGACCTCATCGAAGGAGGTAAAATCAAAGTAGATAGACATACTACCAATGAGGATCATATGGTATTCAATAAACCCTTTCCTAATTATAATCAAGGAGAAACATCTAAAGGGAAAGGTAATGAGGTAAACTACACCTATTCCAAGAGTGACAATGTGATCAATATGCTCAGCATTAAAACTGAATCCATCAATGTGATCACAATTAAAGGTGCCTCATCCTCCTCAAATGTTGTAACATGGATCCAAGCACAGGTTACAATCAAAGGACCTCCAAAACCAACATCAATGTCAACACCCAAGGTTCCTATTGTAACTATTCCTAAACCAGTAGCAAAACATGTGGTCACTATCCCCAGAGAAAAATATGACTTGGTAGACCAATTGAAATGAACCGCTGCCAAAATTTCCATCTTTGAGTTGCTCAAGATATCCACTGTGCATAGAGAAATCCTAGAACAAGCTCTACATGCTACTAAAGTTCCAAAGGATATCAATATAGACAAGTTTCAAGTGATGGTTAATCACATCTCAGCGCCACACTACCTCTCCTTTTCTGAAGAGGACAACAAGTCATTAACCCATCCACAATATCAACCCCTCCATATCAAAGTCCTTATTCATAAATCCTGTGTTAGACGCATATTGATAGATGGAGGCACAGGATTGAATATCTGTACACTGGATCTCGTCAGGAGACTAGGTCTCTCAAAACAAACAATTGACACTAGAAACAAGATAACCATCAAAGCTTATGATGAGGAAGAAAGATCCTCCAGAGGTCCTATTTCTCTACCTATAAGAGTCAGACCAATTGAAAGGAATGTTATATGTCAATTTCTGGATTTACCATTGGCCTACAATATTCTACTAGGGAGACCATGGATTCATGAAATGCAAGTTGTACCATCCACTTATCACCAATGCATAAAGTTCCCACATAATGGGATAGAAGTGACGATTCCTACAGATGCCAACTACACTTGCAACAATATTAAAGTAGGTAGCATGATCCCACACAACAAAGAGGCTATGGATGTCATTTCTCCTAAAAAAACCAAGGACATGGTTATGAAAAGTTTTAGCAAAACCTTGAAACTAGAAGCAACAGGTATGGTAGAGTACAAGCTGGACCTGACTCCCTCAATGACAAAACTTCTGGTATCACCAAGATCCTATGGAAAACCTTCATCAACATTCACACCTGTAGCATTCAAAGACCCAGAAGTACACAAGGAAACTAGCATGATAAAGGCATCCACGTCTTCTTCAAATAACACAAAAGAACAACCATTCTTGGACTAGCTTTACAAAGGAGAACCAGTGGAATCTGAGGTCAAAAATGTGAAGATATCCCCAAAATAGTATGGAAAGGGATATGATTTCCTTACATAAATGGGTTACAAAGGAAAGGGACCTCTAAATGACATAGGATGAGGGATCATTGAACCTAGTCCCTTGGGGTTCCACAACACCAGAGATAAGACATTACTGGGTTTTACTACTAAAACTGATAAACCCCCTCCAATAGAGAGTCCACACTTAGATAAAGGGAGTGATGAAATAGATGAACTAGAGAAATGGTCCTATGAAAGATTGCTACATGTTGGTTCACAAGACCCCAATTACCAAGGAGAATGCTATGTACCTAGCTTTGAGGTACCATGGATTCTTCACACTCCTTTGCTAGCACAACCTCCCATTCAAGAGGTAGGAGATACCATAGCAACAATCACTCAAGAGATACCCCGGCCATAGAATTTACATCATAACTGGGGGAAATTAGTCACAATTTCACATGTCCTTGATCTACCTCACTTTGATCTACAAGCAGCTAACTGAGTCCATCAAATAAACATTTCTAAATATTTAAACAGATTTGATGATGATGTCATAGACTCTCATGACTATGAGTGGGATTGGCTATCTATTGCCTCTAAAGATGTTGGAATAGATACAATTCACATGTTTGCAGCTTCCTCAGCTCCTAGTAAATGACCTAACACTCCTTTCAATGATATTGATCCTCTTGAAGTAGAAGAAGAGTTCATTCCCCCAATCATTGATGGAGATACTGGTGAATACATAAGGCTATGAGAATTTCATAGGCTACAAGCAAGAAGCCTCCTTTTATAGAGGGATGATGATGAGATTTCTACTGATGAGTCACTAGATTTTGATCCATATATGACTGACAATGACCCTTTTAATGATGATCTCACTCTTATTGATCTAAATATCAAATAAATTAACTTAACAGATCATGTCATGTTGGTTAATGGTCTTGATGCTAACACGATGCTGTCCTTCCCAGAATCTGACTCCCTAAAATTGGTACTTCCATACCTAATTGATTGGACTGAAACAGATCCTACTCCTATTCTCAACTTTTCCAATGACCACTCCCTAGCTTTTTATCTCAATGCTTGTGAATCTTACCCTTCTTCCACCAATGCAAGGAGTGAGAACATGTCACGAGAAGATATCAAGTTTATTAGTCACAAACTAAAAAATAAAAAGAAAAAGTGGACTGATGGTGAAAACCACTCTGTGGCAGTATCAGATCCCAAAATAGTAAAGAAAAAAGACATATCCAATGGTGAAAACCTCTCAGAGGTGCCAAAGGATGAGACTCTTGATATCCTCCCTGAACACTTTTAGGAAAGATCTTCGGTATTAATTGAACCAACACAGCCAGTAAAATTGGGCACCATTGAGAATCCTCAAATAGTTCATTTAGCACAATCCTTATTAGAAGAAGAGAAGGTACAGTTCACAGATTTCCTGAAGGAGAAAAAGATCAACTTTGCATGGTCTTACACTTATATGCCAGGGCTAGATCCTAATCTCATCATGCACCACTTGTCTATAGCTCCTGGGATTAAACCCGTAAAACAAAAACTTAGAAAGATGCATCCTCATATTGCATTATTGGTGAAAGTAGAATTAGAAAAGTTGTTGAAAGCTATATTTATTCGAGTCATTTCCTATGTAGCATGGATCTCCAATGTGGTCCCCATTTCTAAATCTGATAAATCTATCAGGATCTGTACAAAATTCAAAGACCTAAACAAAGCATGTTTGAAGGATGACTTCCCTCTACAAAACATTGACATGATCATAGACCTTACAGCTGGCTTTCAGATGTATTCATTAATGGATGGATTCTCTGGCTATAATCAAATCAAGATCGCCCCTAAGGATCAAGATAAAATCGCATTCACATGTGCATGGGGCACATTTTGCTAGAATGTCATGCCATTTGGGTTAAAGAATGCTGGTGCAACATATCAAAGAGCTATGACGACAATATTCCATGACATGATGCATAAGAACATAGAGGACTATGTCGATGACACATTGGGTAAATCCAAAGAGAGAGGTACTCACATTTCTGATTTGAGAAAGATATTGGATCGAATGGAACAGTTCCAACTCAGGCTCAATCTGAAGACATGTGCCATTGGAGTCCAATCAGGCAAGCTCCTAGGATTCATAGTATCAGCAAAGGGAATCGAGGTAGATCCTGCAAAGGTAAAAGTTATTATAGAGATGACTCCTCCACATAATATCAGTCAAATGAGGATGCTATAAGGGAGACTCCAGTCTATCAGAAGATTCATGTCCCAAATTGCAGATACAGCACAACCCTTTACTAAGCTACTACATAATGGGATGAACACTATGACGCAAACTTTAGAGAATTGAAGGGGTACCTGGCTGCTCCACCTATCCTTATGGTGCCTATTCATGGAAAACCCTTACTCCTATACATTTCAGCTACAACTACATCCCTAGGAGTATTACTGGTGCAAGAAGATGACACAAACAAAGAACGAGCTATCTACTACATTAGTAGAACCCTAGTCAATTATGAGCTCAATTATAGCATTATTGAAAAAGCATGCTTAGCAGTCATCTTTGCATCACAGAAATCGAGACACTACATGCTCTCTCATATAGTGAAGCTCATTGCTAAGATAGACCCTCTAAAGTATCTTTTGATTAGAACAGCATTAACAAGATGTTTGGCAAAATGGGTCCTAATTCTAAGTGAGTTTGATATTGAATATGTAGAATGGAGAGCTATCAAAGGATAGGTACTTGTAGATCAATTGGCTGATTCACCACTCTAGGATGATGAACCTTTACTAATTGAATTTCCTAATGAAATAATCATGCATCTCACTGAACACCCCTGGAAGATATACTTTGATGGCTCATTTACTCACAAAGGATCTGGAGCAGGGGTCCTCTTCATAACTCCACAAGGATACAAGATTCCCAAATATTACAAATTGATGTTTCCATGCACCAACAATATCTCAGAATATGAAGCATTGGTCAATGGCCTCAAGCTAGCTATGGAATGGAAGATCATTGAGTTACACATGTATGGTGACTCCCAACTAATTATCAATCAAGTCAATGGGGAGTATAAAAAAAAGATGAAAAGTTGATGCCCTACAAGAAACTAGTTGATGATCTGAAGAAATACTTTGTCTTCATCACCTTCCAACAGATACCAAGATCAAAAAACAAAGCTACAAATGCTATGGCTACCTTGGCATCCATGTAACAACTAGAGGAGCATCAATTTTGCTATGACTTCTTGGTGGAAGAAATATCCTATCCTGCCTTTGCTAACCCTGAATACTAGATTATATGTACCTTGAATACCCCAAGTCAATCTCGGTATGCCAGTATCATTGCTTACCTTTCCAACCAAACCATTCCCACCAATATATCTAGAAATGAGAAAAGATCCTTGATTAGGACAACATCACATTACATCCTCATAACTAGAAACATATATTGATGTAGTCTTGACGGTACACTTCTTTGATGTTTAGAACTCAAAGAGTCTGATCTAGCATTAAAAGATGTCGATGAAGGAGTATGTGGATCACACTCGAACATCTTTTCATTATCTAAGAAACTTCTCAGAGTAGGCAATTATTGACCTACCATGGAGAAAGATGCTATTCAGTTTTCCAAATCATGTCTTAAATTCCAGACACATGGAAACCTTATTCATGCTCCTGCCAGAGAACTTATACCTTTCATAACACATTGGCCATTTCAGCAATGGGCCTTTGACTTGGTTGGACAAATATATCCCAACTCTTCAAATGGACAAAATTTTATCATTACGACCACTGAGTATTTCACAAAGTGGGTCGAAGCCGTGCCGCTAATCAAAGCCACTGGAAAACAGGTGGCTATGTTCATTCTGAACTACATTATTTGTAGATATGGGATACCCTCTTCAATTGTGACAGACAATGGGGGCCAATTTAAAAATAAAGACATGGATGACCTTTGTGAATAGTTTCATATTACTCAACATTGCTCCTCAATCTATTATCCTCAAGGTAATGGGTAGGCCGAGGCATCAAACAAGAATATTCTCAAGATTCTACACAGAACTATAAGCAGGTCTGGCAGAGACTGGCATCTACAACTGAATCCGGCACTATGGGCCTACAGAACAAGTATCTGAACACCAACTAGAGCCACGCAATTTTCTCTAGTCTATGGCGCTGAAGCAGTATTACCTATTGAGGTTGAAATCCCATCTTTGTGGATATCTTTACAAGGATTGGTTACTGATGAGCAGTATCACATTGATCGAGTAAATTCTCTGGACCTACTAGATGAGCGTAGACAACAAGCGTTCGATCACCTCAAAGTGTACCAAGAAAGAATGTCCAGAGGTTACAACAAGAAGGTCAAACCACGCAAGTTTGAGGTGGGAGACCTTGTCCTGAAAGAGAATCCTAACAATTAGCCTAAAAGGGAGCAGAAAGGAAAGTTTAAACCTAACTGGCTAGGACCTTATGTTATCACTGCTAGTTTTGGGACTGGATCTTATCAATTAGCTACACCTGAGGGAGACATTCTTCCAGATCCTATCAACACTCTACATTTGAAGCGATTCTATGCTTAATGTTCGGCTAGCAGAGCCTGTACAGAAAAAATTTCTTGCCAAATACCAAAAACATTTAGAAAATTGATCCTGAAGAAATCCAAAAATAGTGGAAAAGGTCCTTCAAAAAGGGTATCCTTGGGGAAAACCTGGTAAACAGGTACCTTGATACTACAAAAACATTCAAAAAAGAAAAAATAGTAAAAAAAATTGAAAAAGAGGAAAGTGCCTTGATGAGTACCTAGTAAAACAAGCATCTTGGTAGCAAAAAAAAGAGAGAAAAGATCTTGCCAAGTGGTGAAAACCTGGCAATCAGGTGTCACTTGTGTTCTGCGCTCCATCTATCAATACACTACTGATACTAGGCCTTCATAATTTTTCATGTGCTCATACGCTGACTTCATTTTCCTACATAACTATCTTATCCTCGCTTGGGATTTGTCTATCTTTACATCTTAGGAATAAGTCATTTCGAACTGGGGGCATATTTGCTGGCATGGTAAGTTGCAGTTGCTAGGTTTCTCTAGGTTGGTTTGCCTCACAGACATAATATTTCTCGATACATGCAAAACAATGTCACTTTTTCAAAAACAAGGGTATCTTTTCACAACATCAGACATGACATTCACAATAATGGAATTCCTACAAAGCTGTATTGGATCGCAAAGAGGAATGGATTATCTTATCAATGTACAGACATGGAACACCATATTGCTTGTATTACAATTTTTTGATTGATTAATCTCTACTGTGTTTGACATATGAATGAACAGGTACTAATTAAACACATAGTTGGTTAATGGTTTGATTATAATTATTTAAATGTCCTGATGATGTTTTTAACTAGGGGCATCTAAGTAATTATAAATTTTATCTGATTGATTCTCAATTGATGATTTGTTATGTCTTCTTAGTTACTCAATGACGTCTGCGCAAAGACAAAGAGTCGCAAGGATTGGGGGCATAATGTTTTCTTGATTTTCTATGTATGGTGATTGTTCTAAATGATCCTATAAATTTCACCTAACTTGGATGTTTATGGTAACAGCTGCTACTATGGGTAGATAGCCGCATATATCTCAATCTTTGTTATGTGTAAACTACGGTGAGTTTGAAACAATTTCCTTGTCTATTTTTTAATCCAGATTCTCACTAAGGTATATGAATCATAATGTACCCAAGGATATGAATTTTCAAGGTCATTGCAGGTCTAATATCTTGCCTTACTCAGAATTTGGTATATTAAAAGGAAGGTGACTATTTTTATCCTGGCTTCTATGCCTTGATGCCTAAGTCTATTTCTGACATTTCAATAAAACATAGTATTCATACTTTCATAATATCAGTGGATATTAATGATGGTTGTACTATCAGATGGTATCCATTCCAAAACCACCCAATGATGATAAAAATGTTGCAATATTTGCTAAATCAATGACAAGTCCTAAGAGTCTACATATAGCTGCATTTAGAGTTTGCATGGTACATTTATCAACAGAAATAATAGCATAAGGAATTTTAAGCTCAAAAATGGCTTCTATCTTCTTCTAAGAACATCAAGTTAATTACATCATCTATATTACTGATATCAAATATCATTGCACATCCATAGCATACATTTTGCATTCATTGAAAAGAAGAAACTAGAAAATACAAAAAATAAAGCATCCATGTATTGCATTTTTACTTTTTCATCCTAAAGTGCATCCATACATCTATTTTGCATAGCTGAAAAATAAAAAAGAAGCATACATTTGCATTTTCACATAAATATCATTTGACACATATTTATATCAGTAATAACTCATCACATCCAATTATAAAATGTTGTTATCATTTACAAGCTAAACTCATCAAGAGACCAAGATATCATCACATGTGCAAAAGATACATTTACCACATCTATGGAAGCAAAAAGAACTCATGAAACATAGCAGAATCAAGGAACTGCATTAGATATATATCATCATAACATGGTACAAATCAAAGCATAAAGTGTATCAGTGAGCATAAAGAGTATCAGTATGCCAAAAATGAATCAGATATATGTATGAATGTCATCTACAAAAATGGATCTTAGAAGGATCCAAATATACAAAAGACGGAATCTCAGTAGGATCCAGATATACATATATAATCTCAAAATGTACATGTCATACAAAATGATACAAAAATCTCAGCTTTGTCCCGCCCCCTCTCCCTAGTCAGGAGGAGGAGGTGGTACAAAAGGCACTACTAGAGGAGGCATGGCCCCCTCTAACTGCTGGGCCACTTGAGAAAATGAAGGAGCTCTCTGCCCCTCTAGAACTACTGCATGGTATAGGGCATAATAATATGTGGCCCTCTGTCCCTGATGGAATATTGTATGGGCCTGTGCATCGCTCTCTGCCCTCAATCTCTCCATCTGCTTGTCCCTATCTATAAGCAAGGCATCTGATATAGTTAGCCTAGACTTTGTTTCTATGGCTCTGGCCTCCAAAGCTGTAATCTAAGTTCAGAGCTGCTCCCTCTCCTTCTCGCATCTCGACAATGGGTCTCGATCCCTACCTGCATCCTTCTCAGGTTCCCCCTGACGCCTCTGACACTACTGCTAACTTGTGATAAATGTGCCCATATCTCTCTGAGGGGCCATGAATCTAAATCTATGACGTCGTCCCTTCCCACTACCATTGGCACCACCTGTATCCATAGTATCTCCTCCACCACCTCTGTCATCTCCATCGGGCCCATCATCCGTAGGAGGACGCCTGCCATCCCTGCCACCATCTCTACCACCATCATGGCCCCCATGTCTCCCAGGAGCCCTATCTCTACCTCCTCTACCCCTGATGGGTTGGTCATCAGGATCATAATCAAGTGGCTCCTCTATGCGAGGAATGATCTCCTCTAGAACTGTGAATTGAGGAAATGGATACTGGAGTCTCTCAACGGCATAACCATCTGAAACACCTACATCCTCTACATCTGGATGAAGGTCCTAGTCTACTACCACCATGTCTTGGATCTCCTAGTGTGCAGTCTCATAAGTCAACTATGCACCCCATAGAGGTGTCTCATCTCGGGTACAAGCATAAACTGCAACATCCTTTGTACAGTCCTGTCTCCGACCATACTACCTCAGAACTCTGGTGATAATAAAATACTCTATAATATACCTCATCCAGCCAATAAGATATCTACTCTGACATAAAAATGGTACCTGCTAGGCATCAAAAGTCCACACCCCACGGTCAATATATGGTCGCCAGATGACCTCTGTCATATCATCAAATAAATGGCGCCAGTACTTGACCTTGCCCAGATGGGGCTACTATAAAAGGCCTACATACATGTATACATAGGGCTGCTTAGGTTCCCTCTACCTATCTATAATCATCCATGTGACAGGGATGTGCTCCTAGGCCCAAATCTAAAGAATGAGTATATCCATAGTCATACTGCGGATGTGGTGGTATACAATCTCATGGAGCTCTCTATACATGTGCGCTAATATACAGCTCCCCCAAGAAAAATTTCGCTAGTCGGAAATCATCTGCTTGACCATGCTCACCCAACCAACCAGGAATCCATGTTGACCTCTATCTGACATAAGGATTCCACCTACCAACCCTGCTAAGTACACAGCTAATCAATCATAGTGATCAACCATGTAATCCCATGACAGGTATCTCTAATCTATGGTGTCATCCTGAAAGAATTTGCATGTAGTACCAATCACTACGCCAGCTCTAGACTCAAAGAAAACCTCATGTCCAACCATCGGTATGTAGAGTATCCTCTAGATGTCCTCCAGGGTCATAGTAATCTCTCTTGTCGATAAATGGAAGGTGTTGTGCTTAGAATGTCATCTCTCGGCTAGAGCAGTCAACAACCCACGGTTTACCCCGATCTCGGGTAAACCTATCAAGGACCGTAATCCACATCAGACCATAGTAGTCTTCTCATCATTTGATAAATGTCTCGACAATGCCAGGATGCGTGTAGGGTAAGTGCCGCAAAATGCAACTACCTCAAACTGGGCCTGATTTTGGACACAACAATAAAACATCAGAATCCTATCTATGACAAGGGGTAGACACCTACTTCACTAATTCATTCCAATTTTTCAGGATGTAAACAGATCAAAACACATTAAAAATCTAAGTCTTCTACCAGATGTGATCCTAGAAATACAAGATGTGATTGCGTTTGTCGAATGCGATCCCCAAAATATGGGATGCGGTCCTAAATGCAGGATACAATCCTCAGCAAATGGGATGTGATCCCCTGATGGATTTTCACTCAAAAAAAGACAAAATCATTAACACTAGATGCGATCCAGGAAAAACCAGATACGACACAGAAATCCAGAAAAACTGGATGCGATCCGAGAAAAACCGGATATGACTAGGGATTGGCAGGATGCGATCCAGAATCCCGAATGCAATCCTAAATTCAACTAGCTCTAAAAATCACAAAAATACATGAAATTGAAAATTGAAAAATTCACAGTGTAGTTTATCGAGCACTTACCGGCAGTGGGTAGTCGGCTGGTCACTAATGTTGGCGGCTCATCTCAAAATGGTGCTTCCTCACGGGGACTATCATCTTCTCTAAAGAGCTCTCTGAATTTCTATGGAGGAAAGTGAAAATGAATAGTAAAATAGTAATTTTGGAGGCTTATATGGGTCTTTTGAGACATTTAGGGGTTCCAAAACTCCTCCCAGACAACTACAAATTCATTTTTATTCTCTTTTTACTCAATCGGGAACCAAATTGAAGGTGCCTAAAATGTTTACAAGAAGCACAGTGTCATTTTTGTGACAGTTTTGAAAATTATGAATTTTCTTCATTTGTTCCACACATTGGTCAAATATTGCACCTTTCATCATACATCTTGGTCAAAACATCATTTTATCAGCCTTATCACTCATATTTTCACATAATTAACTTGGTAATCATGTTTTTATTTTTAAACACACCTTCTTCTACTCTGCTCTTTCTTTCCCTAACCACTTCCTGCAACTATTATGTTCTTTTCAACTGAGGGATTTATTATTTTTCCTTCAATTTCATTCCCGAAGGGGAATGATCACACTATCATCAATTAAATTTGTGCTTGAAACTGCATTAAAAATGACTTCATTATCAAACAAACTAGGGGCATAACAATTTCCTTGACTAAGTCAGAACTGTTGGATAGAAAGCTTTGGTTCTCATGAGCTGGATATATTATGTTTCCTCATTTTAAAATATTTTTATTAAGCTCCTGGCAACTTCTTACTGATTTTTGAACAACAACCAAGTTCAGAATCAGTATTATCAATTTTTGGATGACAACCAAGTTCAGAATTGGTATTTTTAAAATATTTTATTGATCTTTGGATGACAACCAAGTTCAAAATCAATTCTATCAGTTTGGTTCAATCAAGTGTGATACTGATCTCATCAACATTTCATTCGACAACCAAGAATGGAATTCTCAATCTTTCTGAAGTCAAAATCAAAAACTTTCTTTGAATCAATGCGCTGCTCGCACATCAATTCAAAGAGGGGAAAATGTAACCACCCGAATTTGGTCTATTCTAACTATGGACCCTATTTTCCCTAAGTGTGATCATACCCTCGATTATGTTCAAATGACCCTGTTACTGCTTGGCATAATTATTCAAATCAATTTAATGTCCTAGGTGATTTTTATCACTAAATTATATTAACTATTATAGCCATATGATTTAAATCAATTCAAACCAATTAAATATTACCAAAATCAAACATGGCTATAGTATTTAATTATAAAGGAATTAAATAAATTCCTAAATCAATTATCCACTTGCAAAATAACCCATTCCCCTAGCCTATTTAATTTAATTAAAATGGCTATAGTCCCCTAATTATTAAAAAGTAATTTCATTGTTTAAATAATTAATTCCTATATTTTTGAATGAATTAAATAAGTTTAATTCATTTATTAATATTCCCCTAAACCCCAACCTAACCTATCTCAACCACTTCTACCCTGGGTTCTAACCCTTCTCA
>MU226804.1:3399898-3444819 GCA_018584345.1 Thuja plicata
ACCTCCTAATGTTGTCACATTCCATTAAGGAATGCTTAGCAACTCAACCCACTTGAGAAAGTCCACTTTCTCAAGCTTGACTTCCTTAAGGTCCACTTTCTCAAGCCACCCTCTTACACCCTCCCTTACTTCTTTAAGGCTTTCATTAATGCTTTATTAATGAAGATGCCTTAAGCCTATGTCTCTTCCATGCCTTATTAATGTCTTGGGCATTAATGGTTCTTACACCTCCATTAATGAATCTCTCAAATCATTAATTCACGTTATCCCCCCCCCTCTCTCTCTCTCATTCTTCTATAAATAGAAGCCATTTTTAAGAGTAAAGGAGCCTTCATCTTAGATTACAAATACATTGTTATGCTGTTGAATTAATCCTAGACTAACAGTTCACTTCTTAAATCATTCTTTTGAATTGTTATTACTTTCATGCTTAGAGCTAGAATGCATGCTTTCTCATCTTTTTAGCTTGTTTATAATCTAAAATCCTTCATACTAGGTCGTATATGTCACTAATTATAACATAAACTGAGGGCTTTTATTTTACCAATCACACTCTTCCTAGTTAGAGGTAATAGGTCGATATTAGGTGGTTTTACAGGCTTGTCTAAGCATTTTGAACTAATGCATTGACTTATTGATGTGTTGTGTCTCACTTATCAGGTACCCAAATACACGCACACAACTAGGAATGGGAAGAGGTTGGTAAAGACCTACATTGGAAGATGTACCCTTTTCTTTCTGACATACAACACAAATTTCTACATAATTCCTAATATCCAAATTCATCTTAGGCCAAAAGTAAAACCTCTACACTAACTCTTGGGTCTTATTGACACCAAAATGCCCACTAAGTGCACCATTGTGATTCTCTTATATCATATTTTCTCTAATTGATCCTCTAGGAACATGTAACTGACTTCGTTTAAACAATATATCACTTTTCAAAGTATAGTCAGAGTATTTACTATGAAAATGATTCTTGTATTCTTGACATACCTTATAGATTTCTACAAAGTATTCATCTTCTGCATATAGGTCTTTGAAGCTCTCAATTCCCATGCTCTAAAGGTGTATCTCTTATATAGTCAAGGCTCTTCTACTTAAGGCATTTGCTACCTTATTTTGTAGTCCCTTCTTGTGCTTAATGTTGAAAGTGTAGGCCTACAAATATTCTACCCACTTCATATGTTTATGAGTGAGCTTGTCTTGTGAATTTAGGAAACTAAGTGTCTGCTTGTCTTAATAGACCACAAACTCTTTTGGAAGCAAGTAGTTCCTCCATTTCCTTAGGGATTGGACTAGAGGATACATCTCTAGGTCATAAGAAGATTACTTCTTCTTAGCATCACCGATCTTTTCACTGTGGAAAGCCACTGGTCTTCCCTCTTGGCTCAAAATAAATCCAATGGCCACATTACTAGCATCACATTCAACTATGAATAATATCTCAAAACTTGTTAGTGTTAGGATTGGTTGAGTGGAAATATTATTTTTCAACAATTCAAATCCATAATTATCTTTCTCATTCCAAAAAAATTTGGTTTTCATCCCTCCTTTGATAGTATCTAACATAGGAGCACAAATAGGACTAAATTGCTTAATAAACTTCCTATAGTATTGGGCTAACCCATGAAAAATTCTCACCTCTGTAGAAATCCTTGGTGTAGGCCAATTGAGAATGGATTCCATTTTTCTTGGCTCCATCTTTAGATTGCCTTGGGATAATACAAACCCATGGTACACTAACTCCTACTTCATGAATTCACACTTTTCCAAATTTATCATCAACTCCTCTTCAAGAAACTTCTTGAAAACAATCTGCAAATGTCTAAGATGTTCTTCTTTTGTCTTTCTATAGATTAATATATCATCTAGATATACTACTAAAAATTTGCCAATGTATTCTGTTAAGACTTTGTTCATAAGTCTCATGAATGTAGATGGGGCATTAAATAGCCCAAATGGCATTTTTTCATACAAACCTTCTATGGTTTTGAATTTTTTCTTCCATTCATCTCCTTCATTAACTCTAATTTGGTGATATCCACTCTTTAGGTCAAACTTAGTGAAAATTTTGGCTTCTCCTAGACAGACAATTGGGTCTTCTATCCTAGGGATAGGGAACCTATACCTAAAGGTTATCTTGTTTATTTCTCTTTAGTCAATACATAGCCTCTAATTTTCTCCCTTTTTGGGTGCTAAGACAGTGGGTATGACACAATGACTAATACTTTTCCTAATAACACCTTGCCTTAGGAGCTCTTGGATTTTCTTAGTTATTTCCTCATTTTGTTGAGGGGTCATCTTATAGGCTGCCTTATTAGGAAGATTAGATCTTGGAATAAAGTCAATTTAATGACTAAAAACTCTCTTATGGGGTAGGGTTGATGGTTTTCCATCACTCACAATGCCTTCATACTTTTGCAACATCTCATACACTTCCTTAAGCAAATTTATCTTCTTGACTGTCTTGTATGCAGTTTCTTCCTTTGGCTTCAACACAAGTGAAAATCCTACTCACTCTCCTTCTTCTAAGGATTCTATGAACTCCTTTTCACTAACCATAAGAACATTGGGGCATGATGACTTCATGTCTCCTTCCCCTAACAGTGACTCTATCTTGAAAGTCACATTGTCCTTCTTGAAAGATAAGAATTATTTTCTACATCATGCATGGCCTATCTGTCAAATTGCCATGGCCTACCAACAAGTAGGTTACATGAATCCATAGGTAGGACATGACACAACACCTTATCTTTGTATCTCCTAATTAAAAATTCTACCCAAGCTTTTTCATTAACAAGGACATGTTGTCCTTTGTTCAACCAAGTGACCTTGTATGGGTTGGTATGTGGTATTCTCTTCATCTTTAGTTTGTTGACTTCCTCCTCTTATACTATGTTGTTAGTAGACCCTGAGTCTATGACGACTCTACAAAATTTTCCTAGCATCTTTCATTTCACTCTAAACAGTGACCTTCTTTGACTAGGTTCCTCTTTGACTAGCTCCTTGATTAATGTCCTTCTCATCATCAAGTTCTCTCCTTCTTCAAACTCTAAGGGTACCTCAGGGTGTTTACTTCCATAACTAGACTCCTCTTGAACATAGTCTACCCTCTTGTCACTTCCTTGGGAAGCAGATCCTTTCTCTAAACATCTGTATGCAGGGTCCCCCATTTGGTTGCAGTGGTAACAGGTCATAGTTACAAAGTAAGAACATCTACCTTGACCACTATGTCTTCCTCTCCAATTTCTATTAGATTTCCTTCCCCTATTGGATTTTCTTCTATTTGAACTTTCTTCTTGTTGCTTAGTAAGTTTGGTCTCTCTTTGAACCTTTGTCTTAGAACTTCTACCACCATATCCACCTCTCTGTCCTATATTGTCTCTTCCTTTTCCTCTACCTCTGGTGGTGCTTGAATCTTGTTTCTTCCTTAGCTTCTCTTCTATATTTAATGCAACTTGATGGCATTTTTGAATAGTATCAGGAGTCAAGAGACTCATTTCATCTTGTATATTCCACTTGAGACCATTAATGTATCTAGCTACTATTACTTTCTCACCTTTTTCAACTCTCAACCTCATGCATAATCTCTGAAATTATTCAGTATAGGAGTTCACATCTAGGTCCTTCTGTCTTAGAATTTGTCTTCTTTTATGCAATTGGATTTCATAATCCTCAGGTACATAAGCATCTATGATTTTTGCAACCATATCCTTCCATGTAGCAATGGGCTTCTTTCCTTCTTTCTCTCTCTCTCTCTCATCTTGGATAAACTTCCACCAAGTGAGTGAAGACCCTCTAAGTCTGGCGTTAACAACTTTAACCTTTTGTGCTTTAGTAATGCCATCACATTCAAAGTGATTCTCTAGTCCTTCTATCCAATCTAGGACTATCTTTGGTTCCATCTTTCCACTCAAGATAGGAACTCCTTCCAAAGCCTTACCACTCAAAGCCTTTAGTTCTTTCAAGATGTATTCTTCAGTGAGGACAGGGTTAGCTTTAGGTAATTTATCATCTATGGTAATCTCCTTACCTTTTGCTTCAACCTTATCCTTCACTTCTTTAGTATTTTCTTCCACTTGGTTCACTTTGTATTCCAATTGTGCCAATCTATCTCTGAGAAATCTATTCTCTTCTTCTTGCTTGTCTACCTTCTTTTCCAACTCTACATTGGTCACCATTGTAGACTCTCCTACTGACTCTATTGGTTGGAACATTCACCACAATCCTAATCAACAAGCTGTGATACCAATCTGATAGATACACTCCAAGGTGTACTTGGAAAATCACTTATCTAGGACTCCACTTGTCCTAGTCTTTTATAGATCCCAAACTCACTCCTAGTACCTTACCAGTCTTTTCTCTCCTCACCAAAGACTACCCTAACTCAACTCTATGAGTTGGTCTTCTTGTGCTTCACCTTGGGGAATAACTATCATTAAGGGTACTTCAACTCTTCACTCCTCCTTGGATGAATCCAAGTGCAAATTCACCATAAAATATTCACAAGTTCTCCAGGGGTCATATTCATCATTGAAACAACTATTTTTCTTCCATATGACTCCATTAGAATGGGTCATTAAGGATTTCTCAATCGAGTTCAAGATTGACTATGCTTTTGGACTAATAGGCCTAATTGGTCTACTAGCCCTAAATAGGGTGTTTTTGCCAATTTACTCTCACAACTTCCAAATAACCCTAAATAATAACTTGACATTCAAATACCCTTTATCAATACCTTTAGGATTTTTGTGGTCTTAGGTTCCTAAGTCATCTGTACAGTGGAATCCTGAAATGTAGGGCAAATAAGTCTAATTTGGCTTAAATTGTATAGTCCTCTGATTTCTACCTAGAAATATACCTAAATGGATTATCCAATGCCTAATCTCACTTGTAGGTGCTTGTAGTACCACTAAATATATGAAACCATACTTGGTTCTAAGCTCACACTCTTTCCCTTGCAATTTCACTTCACTTTCTCTCTGCCATGTGTTGGAAATATATAGTGTGCCCAGTGACTGAGAGGTGGGGGGGTGAATCATGAACCAATAAAACTTAATCCACAATTAACTTGAATGATAACATGCATAGAACTGAAATTAAAGAACACATAACTAATAACACATTATTTTGTTACCCAGAAACCTTCCAGAGAAATTAAAACTAGAGTGGGGATGACACCCACAAGATTTAGTACTGCAATAATAAATTTAGCTGGTTAAAGCTTAAAACAACCATTTATGATGGTCTGCCCTATTAGGAGCATATAAAGGACTTTTTAGGTCCACCTTGTTAAAGGATTTATTACAATACAAAATGGAGTGGAACTTTGTTAGGAGATTTAGAGAAAGGACTGTTAGGTCCACTTTGTTAAAGGATTTTTTGTATCCACCTTTGAGAATGAATCAATTGTTGATCTTCTCTGTGTAACTGTAATTGCTGATAATGATCCTTTGAATATAATTGATCACCTGATAGTGATAGATGAGTCTCTACTATCCAAAATACTTCTACACTAAGTTACTCTACTTTTCGCATGTCTTCTGCTTATATATTCATCTTACAAAACTTGCTACATTCACACACTTGATTAAACAAGTTATCTTACATATATATCAAATGAAAATCTACAACACTAAAAGTCAGCTTTCAATTACAAAATGATATATAACAATATATACTATGGTGGCCTCATAACTATCACTTGGGTCATACTGTCACTTGGGTCATACTGTCACTCGGGTGATACTACCCACTCAGAATGTCTTAAGTATTTTGACACTAATTGACAATATGTCTTGACATAAGGTCACAATCTTCCCCTTTGGAATTAGTGACAAAAATACTTTATCATTTATTTCTGTAACTATTAAGTCAAAAGCTCCCCCTTACTGACTACTCAGGTTTTGACACTGTTCTTCTGCTCGGGTCTGACTTGCTCTGTTTTTGTTATTTTCAAAACTATTTTGTAAAATATATTTTCTCTGTAATATATACTAAACACTATGTATACTATATAGTATATCCTTTACTATACAATGATATCCTTTTCCCCCTTGTTTTTTACAAGATGCCAAAATATCATTTACATAGTGATCCCAAAGTAGGATAAGAAGTCACTATGTACCTTCATAATTTGAGACAAAGTATTGTCCCAATTCTCCTATAGTATCTTCAATATATGCAATTCAATTTGAAGTTCTCTAGACAACTCCACCATAGTTTCAACAACAGAAAATTTGTTGTCATGTATGAGTGTCTTGGCATGTGTAACACATTTCTGCATTGTCTCCATGTGGGGTAGGAGCTGGGTCTATATGGCTGTGAGGGACTGTCAAGTTCTTTCTTCTTCTTTCAATAATTCAGCCTAAAGATCTGTTAGATACTTATTTTTTAGGAAATGAGCTGAACTAGTGCTCGAGTCAGCTGTTAATAGCTTTTCACTTTCCTTTAAGTCACTTTCAACCTTTTCTAACTTATCTTTGATCAAAGTGGTAAATTTGGAGGAGTCACTCGACTTTACAAATAATTCTACCACTTTGGATATAGTGGTTTCAAGAGTGTTGATGGTATTTGTTAGTTGCACCTGATCAATTGCAATCTTCTTTGCAATGTTTTCAAGAACCTTGTTCTCAAATTTCTTCTCTGCCTTCTCTAGTAGCTTCTCTTGACCATTCATGTATGTATTGAACTTAAGGACAATGTCAACAAACTGATCCAAAATTGTTTTAGTCTCATTGACCTCAATCTGTAAAGCATCAACAAATATGCTTTTGATGTCTTTTAGTACCTTATTCCTCTTTCTTTCCCTTTGGAGCTTTTATTGTGTAGCTCTTTTTATCCATAGCTCACACAAAATTTCCATTTTTTCTTTAGAAAGATTAGAATGATCCCAATTTGGAATGACAATCTCTTCATCAAGATCAATCTCACAGTGCTTATTAACTTTTATTTTCCCTTTACCTTGGGACTCAGAGAAGGAATAAGTTCCTTGATTTCACTTTCCTCAACCTCACTATCAATGTTTAGTCCCACTAGGTTATTGACCTTTACTACATCAGATGATGGTGTACCAACTGTTGGAATAATGTAAACTCATGTATCAATACTGGCAATAGAGACATTTACCTTATCCTTCTATGACTAGGGCATGCTTGTCTCAGTATTGATTGGAGCCCATTGCGCGGCTGTTGCTTGGTCTGATGGTTCTTCAGTCTTTTCCTTTCTTGGAGGTATGATGTTCTGACTTGGAGACTGGGGCAATGATGCCATTACCTCAACTTCTATCTGTTCACCATCTAACTCTTAAATATTTTGTACCTCGGGTAGAGTATCATCCATCTGATCTGTACTTGGGATCTTTGTTTTGTCATCATCAACTTTCTTCTCAAAGATTATTTTCCACACTAATGTGGCTCGCTTCACTACATCTTCAATGTTCTTGTAGATTGCAGTGATAAAAACTACGGATGTCATTTACCAGTAGTACCCTTGGAGGAATCAAAGAGTGAGCTCCCATCGGCTCTACTTCTTTAGCGGTTGCAGGATACAATTTGAACACTGGAGGATCACAAACTATATTCCTCACCAACATCTCCAAGCCTTTTTTTTCCTTGTTGCTAGAATTGGATACCATATCTTGTTCGGACATATTGCTCAATCTTTTCTTTGCGGTAAAAACATTCTCTGTGTCGCCAAGTGCTCTAAATGCTCAGTGAATTGAACGCTTTGTGCATAATGACCTTAACTCTTCATTTATAAGAATTTTAACCGTTAGGGTAAAACATTAAATGCTCCATAAAGAGTAGTTGGTTTAGCTCGGGCGTAACTAAGATTTAGTCAGAAGCTCAGGTGTAGCTATTCTTCTCAATTACCAACATGGCCCGACTCAACTCAAGTAAGCCAGAGTGTCTTGAATGGAACTTGTAATCTGACTCGAGTAGTATTTATGATATGTTCTATATGCATCAGTATGCAAATTTGGACTATTATCTCATCTGGAACTGGTGTATTACATCTTGAATTGCAGATTCAAGTCATATCCTTGAATTAATTCTGTAATGGTAGATCCACCCAATTCATTGTTCTAGGTGTTAGTAGATCTTTCATTGTTTTGGTCTTCATTGTCAGGAGACTTTCTTACCCATTGCTTGCTCATGTGTGTTTTGATTTCAGAGACTTTAGCTTTCCCATTCTCAAAGCCAGTATCAACTTTTTTTCTATTCATATAGTTTCTACTTAGATGTCTGAGTTGCTTGCATACATAGCATCTCTTGGTAGCATCTCTTTTTTTGAAATGAGTCTTTACATAGTTTGCACCAATGTGCCCATATTCACCACAATGACAACATCTATACCATGTGTTGTAATCCCAACCAAAAATTTCTTTAGCCACTTGTTCAACAGGATTCCAGTTCTTTGTTATGCACTTGGAGGACTTGTGACCTTGTTTGTTACACTTGTAGCATTTCCCTTCAAACATGGTTTTCTCTTTGCATTCACTTTCTCTATGTCCATGTTTGTTGCAAATGTAACATTTTCCATTGAATCTTGACTTTCCATTGCTCCAACATTTATTTGATGTGTGTCCTATCTTTCCACAATGATTGCATGAAGGCTTGTTGTTCCTCTTTGCTCCTTGTTGAGAGGTTTCACCTTGTTTAGTATAACCTAATCCAGTCTGACCATTATGTCTGAATTCTATTGTCTGATCTATGCTTGTTTTTGAAATAGTTCCATTCTCATTTTCTTTCTTTTTAGTATTGAGTTCAGTCTACAGTCTGTCATTATCTATCCTCAAATTGATAACTTCTAGTTTTGCATTATTGAGTTGATTTACCAAATCAGTTTACTGAATAGACAAGTGATGGCTTTCATTTTTTTTTCTTCTAGCCTTGTACTCAGCAATATTTTGTCTTCTTGTGTTGTGTTCTTGTCATCTTCTTCTTTGTTCTTCTGTTCTATGAATTCACATATCTTGATTGAATGGATTTCTTGTTCTCTTTTCATTTTTCTTATTTCTTCATGTAAATTGAGATTCTTTGCAACTAGGTCTTCAATGGCTACATCTACTTCTTCTGAGCTTATGTCTTTGCATATTTCTTCAATACTTTCTCCTATGTAGTTCTTGTCATTCATCTATACTGCTATTTCTTTTCTTCATTTTAGAGAGAGAGAGAGAGAGAGAGTTGCTCCTTTAGTTTCTTAACTTGATTGTGAGGCCTACATTAGACTGTCATAGTTTTACTGTTTTTATTCATACTTTCAGTAGTTTATGCTTTAACATACTTTTACTATTGGAGAATTTTATGTATTAAGGATCTGTTGAATCCTATGTTATGTGTTTAGTACCTGATTATGTAATATGGGTACATTTGAGATGTTGTATGTTCTGATGCAGTTTCAATTATGATGATGTTGTATATGAGATTTAAGTGTATGAATGTAATATGATGAATTTGGTTTAGGAAAGCAATGCTAGGTTATTTCAGTTCTAATGTAGATATGGTTTATATGAATGTATATTATTGATGTCTTGTTATGTTTCATATCATGTTGTTTTGGATCTACTGATGTGTGCATTGAGTGTGCAGGAAAAGTTGAACATGGATCTAAATCGGGGACCCAGTACTAGAACCTATATAAATTTTTGTGCTTTCCAAGGTCCTGTTTATATAAAGAGACATGGACTTCATTTTTTATGTGGTTATTTTGTAAACATGATTTGCATGTGTGTAAATTAGATTAGTAAATGTTCATGTGATTGAGTAATGTCATTTGTTTTAATTTAATGTGTCAAATTTGGCAAGTGTTGCAATTTAATGTTGACATGGCTAGCAAAGGGAACCAAGGTTAGTATAGGGTTAACTAAGGTTACCTAGGAGTAGTACCCAAGCTTACCCTAGGGTTAGAAGTTTCTAGAAAGTCTTCTTGACTTAGAAATCCGTAGGTCAACTTCAGGGTTAGTTTGGGAGGGTCTTTTGGGCTCCCAGGACGTAACTGGGGTCAGTTTTAGTTACCCAAATTGGTACCCTATGGGTTAGGGTTCATTTTCAATCATTAATGACCCTCTAAACTCATTTATTGCTCCCTTAAAATGTCATTTTAAGACTTGAGCGAATTTGAAGAGGAGTGTAACTTTGGTTAACCTCACTCTCTCCTCTACCCAAGTTCATTTGACTCCACCCTTGGAGAGTTTAGGCAAGTGAATAGTTACAGGTTGGTTAGGGTCACCTCACCTTTGGGTTAAGCCTTGTTCTTGTTGGAGGTTTTCCTATTTAGGGAAGGATTTAGGATGAGTTGAGTGTTCACCCACTCTCTACCCTTAGTGACAGAATTCAGTTTGAAGGAGCTTTTGGAGAAGGAGCTTAGGAAGGATAGCTCAACACCATTTCTCTTCTCACCTTAGCCTTGGATTAAGGTTGGATCTCTTCAAAGTAATTTATTTTTATTCATGTGTGTTCTTGAGCTTGAAACTCCATTAATGGAGTCCTATGTGTTTTGAAGTTTTATTTTCAAAACTAAAATTTGATGTTTTGTTTCAAAATGTCTTTATTTTGTGATTGGATTTCGAATGGGTCTTCAAGGCACACTCACCCTTGGGAGGGAAGAGTAACCTTGAAGGGGTAGTTGGAAATGATTCTTTTTAGTATACAGTCTCCCTTGTGCGGAGGTAAAAACATGGGGTAACATGATACCCATGATGTCAAGAAAGGCCTGAGGGCACCGGCATAAGGAGGTTATTTCAAGACTGCATCTTGTGAAGATGGTCCTTTTCAAGTTCATGTGAGGCTTGTGTTTTCATTTAGATACTTGGCTTTCTCCTACAGTGAGGTCTACCACTATCTCTATTTTTAGGAAGGCCTCTTGGAGACCTTCCGCTTGTATACCCTTGTGTTGGGAAGTTTTCTTGTGTATGAGTAATCCTATTTGCATTTCCTGTTAGTTGTGTATGCCTGATTGTATCCCGTTCCAGATTGGATCCCCAAGCTCGGGGGTGGCCTTGTAAAGGCATAGGTTGGAAGGTGATCCTTCATGGTCAACCTCATCTTATTTTAGGTACCTGATGGATATTGAAGATGAATTATACCTTTATGCGCGAGTTGAGGATGACTGGAAAATGGCCATTTGTAACTATTTTTTTGTACGGGAAAAATTTCATGGTTCCAAGATTATACTAAGGTCTTGGAAAAGAATTGTAACCTTTGGAAACATATTTTGCTATAATAAGTTTATGCCTTTTATGAATCCATACCTTGTTTGAAAATTGTACAAATTGTTGAGAATCAATATCTTGTGTGTTTGCTTCTTCAATGATAAAACCTGAGTTAGTAATAAGTAAATTATGTTGATTCAAAATCATAGATTTATCAAAATTCAAATTCATAGATGTTAGTGAAATTTCTTAGAGAAGGAATGATTGGATTTACTCTTATATAGTTCAATGCAAAAAATATATATATAATTTTATTCCCCTTTCTATAGACTGGTTAATTTTCAACATTTTCTCTTGGCACTAGGTTGGATAAACAAAAAAAAAGTGTTAGGGTTAGATAATAGTTGTTCTTTTTTATTAGTTTTATTTTTATATTAGGGTTTTTGTTTTTATTTGATTGTTTTAAAATAGGATAATTTTAGATTAGAATTCTAGATTTAAATAAGAATCAAGTTGGTTTTCATATTATCATAGATTAAATGTGATTTATTTTTAGATTTAGTTTTTTTTTTAAATGGTAATTTAAATATTATCCTGAATTAGATTTAAATTAGAATGTCTTATAGGAAATGATTTTTGGTTAGATTTGGTTTTTATTTAATAGTGATTTAAATATAGTTATAATACTAGTTTAAAGGTATTTCCTTATAAGAGGTTTTTAATAATGTTTATTAGATTTATTTATAAATTAAAATATTTAGCTATTAGATTTTTTAAAAATTTAATTTGAAATAATTATAAAGGATTATGGTTTAAAATTTTAAGCTTTAACTCGATTCTTAGAAATATAGGGAGAAAATTTATTATTTTTACACAGAGTAATTAATGTTGTTTTGTTTATTTTAAATTAGTGGTGTTTTGTTAATTAGGTGAGATTTGATTTACTTTATGCTAAATATTAAATTTGTTAGTCTCTTGTATTTATGGACCTTTGAGTTTTTAGATTTTGGGAGATTTAAATATTATAATTTCTTGAGGGGGTATTAAGTGTAACATTTAATATATTCACTCTCTTCAATAAATATCCTTTAGACGATATTATTATATCCTCTTGACCAGTTTTCATGCATGGTAAACTTTCGGTCAACCAGGGTCAAACCTTGACCAATCATCTCGAGATTCGAACCAGGTGTCCCTTGTAGTCTCTAGACCCTAGGTTCAGTTTCATGCGTTTCAGTGATGGTTGACTTTTTGGTCAACTGGGGTTGACTTTTTGGACAACTATCTCAATTTTCCCACCTTAGCCTTCCTAAAGGGCTTAGAAAACCCTAGTATCTTCCTTTCATGTATTTCAGGGTATAGTTGACTTTTGGTCAACTCTAGTTGACTTTTGGTCAACTGTCTCATTTTGCATGTTGGCTATAGTACCCGGTTTAGGGATCCTTGTAGGATAGTACTTAGAGCTATCCTACCTAGTTCAACCTTTCTGGATGTTGTTTCACGTCTACACCATTTTGCGTGCACTTGCTATACCTTTGGAGTAGCATAACCTTTTCTTTTAGTGCATTATTAAAAGTTTTTATTTGTGTGTTTTTGCCCAAACTTTTGGGCATGACATTTTGGTATCAGAGCCATGTTTAGCAACATTGGGAACCTAACCCACTACATTGTCACTAAATTTGTCTTGCATGTGTAGGATGCCACCTGTCACTCGTCAAGCCTGTCAACAAGGACATGGTCGGAGACATGTCCTCGTGGCACACGTAGAGGTACGACCCGAGGTAGAGGATCACATGAGGGATCAGAGTCCACCTCCTGAACCCCCTCTTGATCCTAATGTAGCACTATTATTGGCCTTTCAGAACCTGGTTGAGCTCATTCTAGACCATGTGACACTAGTTAATCAGGAGAGAGAGTAATAGGAGCCCACCTCCTAGAATAGGAGAGAACCAGGTTGAGAAGGAGGACGGGTCCATTGCAGTACCAGGAGGTATTCCTAGGGGTTGTACATAGAGACTCAAAAGAGTACAGACCTAGATATCGGGAACCAGATCACAAAATTGATGAGGCTTAAATTGCCTCCCTTCATAGGAGAAGCAGACGGGGCAGGAGTAGAGGCTTGGCTTTTAAGCCTGGAAAGGTGCTTTGGGTTGCAGAATTATGGCATCAACCTTAAAGCATGGTTCATAATTATTTTGTTAAGAGATAGGACATCCACTTGGTGGAGGCATGAGGAGACTAAGGGACTCATAGACATCAATACCCTCACTTGGGGAGCTTTCCTCAAGCTTTTCAGAGAGCAGTATATTTCAGAGCAGTTCAAACAACACCATATTAATGAGTTCCATGACCTCCGGCAATGGGGTCTTACAGTATCCCAGTATGAGGGCAAGTTTCTCAATCTCCTACCCTATGTTGAATACATGGGAGACAAGAATCTGCAGGTAAACATGTTCATCAAGGGATTAAATCCTGCAATTTTAGATAGGGTACACATGGTACCTTTAGGGAACTTAAGGTTCACGGTGGACAGGGCCTTAGTAGCCGAAGAGATAGACAGGGGCCTATAGGATTATAGGGATAGGCCATAGAACCACAATACCTCATCCCAGGCCTCTGGATATCAGAAAACCCTGTTGAAAGGGAATTAGACAAACTCTATAGGGATTTTCAAGGCCCCACAATAATAGTAGCCATAGTAGTCTCAGTAGAACCAGTGATAGAGGCCACCATAGGTTCAGCAGAGCTCTAAGCCCAAGCAGTGGCAGTCACAGGGTCCTAAGAAGGACCAAAGACCTTAGGCACCATACACCCCTCCAGCACAGACTTAGCAGTCCTCTAGGGGTGGCTATAGAGGTTCATCTAGGACCACATGATCTCAATATTCCAGGCCACTTGGTGTTTAGATTTAGTCACAGGAGCCATTTTACACTTGTGGTGCCATGGGGCACTTAGCTAGAGAGTGCCCACAGGGTGGTAGTCAGTGTGTAGTAGTTTCAGAACTGACAGTTGGAGACAAGGGAAAATCCACATGGTTTTTGCACTGATAGACAACCTCCAAGAAGAGTGTCAGGCTACCATTATTGAGGCCTCATGTAAGATCAAAGGTAGTGATGTTACTCTTCTATTTGATACTGGAGCCACTAAATCCTTTGTTTCTCCATCGAATGTGGAGCATTGTGGGCTAGTGGCAATTGGACAAGAGGTTAGATGGGAAGTAGAGTTAGCTTTAGGAGCTAGAGTTTCCGTGACCTTGATGGTTAAGGATTGTCTGATCCAGGTTGGTGGCATGACCACCATAGCTGATCTCAGAGTCACTCCCCTTGGATATTACGGTCTAGTTCTTGGCATGGATTGGCTAAGTGCCCATAGAGCCAAGCTAGATTGTCGTAAGAAGAGGATCGAATGTTTGGATGATGATGGTACAGATACAGTTATTATTGGGGTTCATAGGCCTATATCCCTCCATGTGATTTCTTCCATGAAACTTAAGTGATGCATGCAGAATGGATGCCAGTTGTATGCCGTCACCATCAGCAATAGGGAAGAAGAGACAAAGAAGGAAACTTCTCTTGATGACTTCCCCATCCTTCAAGAGTTTGCAGATGTGTTTTTGTCAGAGCTACCTGGTATGCCTCCTTGTAGGGAAGTAGACTTTCACATTGATCTCATACCAGGAGCTAAGCCAGTTTCCAGAGCACCTTATAGGATGACTACTAATGAGCTTAATGAGCTCAAGATATAGCTTGAGGAACTGTTAAAGAAAGGACACATTCATCCTATTGTATCTCCTGGTGCACCAGTTATCTTCATAAAGAAGAAAGATAGATCGCTTAGGTTGTGCATGGATTACCAATAGTTAAAAAAACTTACCATCAAGAATGGGTATCCACTTCCTAGGATCGATGACTTGTTTGATCAGTTGCAGGGTGCCCGAGTCTTCTCAAAGATAGACCTCAAATCGGGTTACCATCAGTTGAGGATCATGGATAGTGATATTCACAAGACCGCATTCTACACTAGATATGGCCACTATGAGTTCACTGTGGTTCCATTCAGTCTTACAAATGCTCCAAATGTGTTCATGATTCTTATGAATGGAGTATTCTGTACCTTCCTTGACAAGTTTGTAGTTGTGTTTCTTGATGATATCTTCATATATTCCAAAGATGAGAAAGAGCATGAGGAACACTTGAGGTGAGTGTTGCAGTGTCTTAGAGACAACTAGTTATATGGCAGCGTGTTGAAGTGTGCCTTCTTCATAACAAAGGTTAAGTACCTTCGCCATGTTATTTCAGGTGATGGGATCTCAGTAGACCCCCATTAAAGATTGATGCCATTATGGATTGGCTAGCACCTACCACTATGACCAAGGTTAGGAGTTTCATGGGTTTAGCCAGTTACTATAGATGGTTTGTTGAGGGTTTCTCTCAGGTAGCACACCCCATTACTTCTCTTCAGGGAAAGGGAAAGAAGTTTGAGTGGACTGAGAAGTGTGATAAGCCTTTTTAGGAGCTCAAGAGAGCATTTACCAGTGCACCCATTCTAGCTATGACAAAGCCTTCTGTAGACTTTGTGGTTTGCACAGATGCTTCTTTGGATGGCTTAGGAGCAGTCCTTATACAAGGTGGATGAGCTATAGCCTTCGAGTCTAGGAAAATAAAGTACCCTACCCATGACCTTGAACTCACAGCAGTGGTGCATGCTTTAGTCAGATGGTGACATTTTCTCTTCGGACATCGGTTCAAACTTCATTTAGACCATCAGAGTCTTCAGTACATCTTCAATACATCTCAACCAAACCTTAATGCTAGGCAGAGGAGATCGATGAGGTTCTTATGTGAATATGATTTTGATGTCCATTACATCAAGGGGAAAGAGAACGTGGTTGTAGATGCCTTGAGTAGGAGATGGCATGATCTTTCTTATATGTCCACTAGCACAGATTTGAGAGATCGCATTCTTCACCACTTACATAAGGATGAGATGTATGTAGAGGTTTGTGAGTTGATTCGATCGCAGAGATCCCTTGAGGGGAAGTTTTCAGAGTATACTTTGGAGTCTGATGGACTTTTGCATCATAGAGGACGTATCTATATACCTTCTTCTGGAGGATTGTGTGAGTTTGTAATGCTTGAGGCTCATAGGGCCCCTTATGTAGTGCATCCTAGAGTTAAGAAGATGCATGCTGACTTGAGGCAGTTATATCATTGGCCCGACATGAGATTACAGAGATGGTAGCTAGATGCCTAGAGTGCCAGAGGGTGAAGGTGGAACACAGTCATCCAAGTGGACTCCTTCAGCCACTTGAGGTACCAGTGTGGAAATGGGACACCATATCTATAGATTTCATAGTAGGTCTTCCTATGTCTTCTTGTCATCGTGGTGACAGTCGACAAGTTGACTAAGGTGGCTCACTTTTCACCTCTGCAAACTACCTTTATTGCACTAGCAGTGGCGTAAGTGTTCTTGCAAGATATAGCCAGACTTCATGGTGTACCTCGTAAGATCATCTCAGATAGAGATTATCTCTTTAATTCATCCTTTTGGAGAGAACTTCAGGCAGTTATGGGCACTAGGCTCAAATTCAGTACAACTTATCATCTTAAGATAGATGGACAAACCAAAAAGGTCAATCAGGTGTTAGAGGACATGCTTCGCATGTATGTCATGGACCATCAGACCCGGTGGGAAGAATACCTACACTTAGTGCAGTTTACCTATAACAATGGGCACCAGACTTCCTTGGGTATGCCTCCCTACCAGGATCTTTATGGTAGACCATGTAGGATCCCACTCAGTTGGGATAGGATCAAGGATAGAGTTTCCATTGGTCCTGAGCTAGTCAAGGATATGGAGCAGCAAGTGACTTTGATTAGATAGCGACTTGAGGAAGCTCAAGATAGGCAGAAGAAGTATGCAGATGCAAAGAGGATTGATTAATCTTGTCTAGTAGGAGACAAAGTCTTCTTGAGAGTGCGACCGCATAAGAGTTAAATCCATTTTGGAAAGGGCTCTAAGCTAGCACCTTGTTTTTTTGGACCTTTTGAGATCCTTGAGAGGATAGGACCAGTTGCTGATCATTTAGCATTGCCACCTAGCCTATCACACATCCATGATGTGTTTCATGTTTTAGTTATGAGGAAGTATATTTATGATGAGTCTCATGTGATAGATTGGGCTGCCTTGCAGGTGGAATCGGATGGGCAGCTGGCTTTGGAGCCAATTCATATATTGGCTCAGCAGACATTGGGTCTTTGAGGAAGAGAGATGGACCAGGTTAGGGTCCAGTAGGATTGATATGACATGGTTATGGCCTCTTGGGAGGACACAGCACAGATGAGATCACAGTACCCTCATCTCTTCAATGAACTCCAGGAGGAAGTTCATGCCTAGAGGGGGTGGATGTGAGGCCTACATTAGACTATCATAGTTTTACTACTTTTATTCATACTTTTAGTATTTAATGCTTTAACATACTTTGACTATTCGAGATTTTTATGTATTAAGGATCTGTTGAATCCTATGTTATGTGTTCAGTACCTAATTATGTAATCAGGGTACATTTGAGATGCTGTATGTTCTGATTCAGTTTCAGTTATGATGATGTTTTATATGAGATTTAAGTGTATGAATGTAATATGATGAATTTGGTTTAGGAAACTGATACTAGGTTATTTCAGTTCTAATGCAGATATGGTTTATATGCATGTATATTATTGATTTCATGTTATGTTTCATATCATATTGTTTTGGATCTACTGATGTGTGCATTAAGTGTGCAGGAAAAGTTGACCATGGATGTAAACCGAGGACCCAATACTGGAACCTATGTAAATGTTCATGCTTTCCAAGGTCCTATTTATATAAAGAGATATGGAACTCATTGTTTATTTGGTTATTTCATAAATGTGGTTTGCATGTGTGTAAATTAGATTAGTAAATTTCATGTGATTGAGTCATGTCATTTGTTTTGATTTAATGTGTCAAATTTGGCAAGTGTTGTAATTTAATGTTGACATTGCTAGTAAAGGGAACCAAGGTTAGTATATGGTTAACTGAGGTTACCTAGGAGTAGTACCCAAGCTTACCCCAGGGTTAGAAGTTTCTAGAAAGTCTTCTTGACTTAGAAATCCGTAGGTTAACTTTAGGGTTAGTTTGGGAGGGTCTTTTGGACTCCAAGGAGGTAATCGGGGTCAGTTTTAGTTACCCAAATTGGTACCCTATGGGTTAGGGGTCATTTTCAATCATTAATAACCCTCTAAACTCATTTATTGCTCCCTTAAAGTGTCATTTTCAGACTTGAGCGAATTTGAAGAGGAGTGTAACTTTGGTTAACCTCACTCTCTCTTCTACCCAAGTTCATTTGACTCCACCCTTGGAGAGTTTAGGCAAGTGAATAGTTACAGGTTGGTTAGGGTCACCTCACCTTTGTATTAAGTATTTTTCTTGTTGGAGGTTTTCCTATTTAGGGAAGGATTTAGGATGAGTTGAGTGTTCACCCACTCTCTACCCTTAGAGACAGAATTCAGTTTGAAGGAGCTTTTGGAGAAGGAGTTTAGGAAGGATAGCTCAACACCATTTCTCTTCTCACCTTAGCCTTGGATTAAGGTTGGATCTCTTCAAAGTAATTTATTTTTTTTCATGTGTTTTCTTGAGCTTGAAACTCCATTAATGGATTCCTATGTGTTTTGAAGTTTTATTTTCAAAATTGAAATTTGATGTTTTATTTTAAAATGTCTTTATTTTATGATTGGATTTCGAATGGGTCTTCAAGGCACACTCACCATGTTGGGAGGGCAGATTAACCTTGACGGGGTATTTGGAAATGATTACTGTTAGTTTAGATTCTCCCTTGTGTGGAGGGAAAAACATAGGGTAACATGATACCCATGATGCCAAGAAAGGCCTAAGGGCACCTGGGGGGCATAAGGAGGTTATTTTAGGACTGCATCTTGTGAAGATGGTCCTTTTCAAGTCTATGTGAGGATTTTTTTTTCATTTAGATACTTGGCTTTCTCCTACAGTGAGGTCTACCACTACCCCTATTTTCAAGAAGGCCTCTTGGAGACCTACCTCTTGTATACTCTTGTGTTGGGAAGTTTTCTTGTGTATGAGTAATCCTATTTGCATTTCGTGTTAGTTGTATATGCCTGATTGTATCCTATTCCAGATTGGATCCCCAAGCTTAGGGGTGGCCTTGTAAAGACCTAGGTTGGGAGGTGAGCCTCCATGGTCAACCTCATCTTATTTCAGGTACCTAATGGATATTGAAGATGCATTCTACCTTTATGCGTCAGTTGAGGATGACTGGAAAATGGCCATTTGTAACCTTTTTTTTGTATGGAAAAAAATTCATGGTTCCAAGATTATACTAAGGTCTTGGAAAAGAATTCTAACCTTAGGAAACCAATTTTTCTATAAGAATTTTATGCATTTTATGAATCCATACCTTGTTTGAAAATTGTACAAATTGTTGAGAATCAATATCTTGTGTGTTTGCTTCTTCAATGATAAAACCTTAGTTAGTAATAATTAAATTATGTTGATTCAAAATCATAGATTTATCAAAATTCAAATTCATAGATGTTAGTGAAATTTCTTACAGAAGGAATGATTAGATTTACTCTTATATATAGTTAAATGCAAAAATATATGTATATAATTTTATTCCCCTTTCTATAGACTGGTTAATTTTCAACATTTTCTCTTAGCACTAGGTTGGATAAACAAAAAAAAAAGTGTTAGGGCTAGATAGTAGTTGTTCTTTTTTATTAGTTTTATTTTTATATTAGTGTTTTCATTTTTATTTGATTATTTTAAAATAGGATAATTTTAGATTAGAATTCTAGATTTAAATAAGAATCAAGTTGGTTTTCATATTATCATAGATTAAATATGATTTTCTTTTAGATTTTCTTTTTTTTTAAATGGTAATTTAAAGATTATCTAGAATGAGATTTAAATTAGAATGTCTTATAGGAAATGATTTTTGGTTACATTTGGTTTTTATTTAATAGTGATTTAAATATAGTTATAATACTAGTTTAAAGGTATTTCCTTATAAGAGGTTTTTAATAACATTTATTAGATATATTTATAAATTAAAAGATTTAGCTATTAGATTTTTTAAAAAATTTAATTTGAAATAATTATAAAGGATTATGGTTTAAAATTTTAACTTTAACTCGATCCTTAGAAATATAGCGGGTAAATTTATTATTGTTACACATAGTAATTAATGTTGTTTTGTTTATTTTAAATTAGTGGTGTTTTGTTAATTAGGTGAGATTTAATTTACTTTATGCTAAATATTAAATATGTTAGTCTCTCGTATTTATGGACCTTTGAGTTTTTAGATTTTGGGAGATTTAATTATTATAATTTCTTGAGGGGGTATTAAGTGTAACATTTAATATATTCACTCTCTTCAATAAATATCCTTTAGACGATATTATTATATCCCCTTGACAAGTTTTCACACATAGTAGACTTTCGGTCAATCGCAGTCAAAACTTGACCAATCATCTTGAGATTTGAACCAAGTGTCCCTTGTAGTCTCTAGACCCTAGGTTTCCAGTTTTGTGTGTTTCGGTGATAGTTGACTTTTTGGTCAACTAGTGTTGACTTTTTGGACAACTGTCTCAATTTGTGCACCTTAGCCTTCCTAAAGGGCTTAGCGAACCCTAATATCTTCCTTTCATGTATTTTGGGGTATAGTTGACTTTTGGTCAACTCTAGTTGACTTTTGGTCAACTATCTCATTTTGCATACCGACTATAGTACCTGGTTTAGGGATCCATGTAGGATAGTACTTAGAGCTATCCTACCTAGTTTTACCTTTCTAGATGTTGTTTCACCTCTGCACCATTTTTTATGCACTTGCTATACCTTTGGAGTAGCATAACCTTTCCTTTTAGTGCATTATTAAAAGTTTTTGTTTGTGTGTTTTTGCCCAAACTTTTGGGCATGACACTGATCCATGGCTACATTATGATCTATCTTCTCATTCTCAATAGCTTTCTTCAGTCTATAGGTTTCCATCCTTTCTGATATTTTCTTAAGCTATCAAACTTCTGATAAGAGAACCACTGCTCTGATACCAATTGTTGGAAATATATAGTGTGCCCAGTGACTGAGAGGGGGGTGAATCAGGAACCAATAAAACTTAATCCATAATTAACTTGAATGATAATAGGCATAGAACTAAAATTAAAGAACACATAACTCATAACACATTGTTTGGTTACCCAAAAACCTTCCGAAGAAACTAAAACTGGGGTGGGGATGATACCCACAAGATTTAGTACTATAGTAATAAATTTAGCTAGTCAAAGCTTACAACGACCACTTCTGATGGTCTGCCCTGTTAGGAGCATATAAAGGACTTGTTAGGGCCACCTTGTTAAAGGATTTATTACAACACAAAATGTAGTGCAACTCTGTTAGGAGATTTAGAGAAAGGACTGTTAGGTCCACTTTGTTAAAGGATTTTGTTGATCCACCTGTGAGAATGAATTAGTTGTTGATCTGCTCTATGCAACTGTAATTGTTGATAATGATCCTTTGAATATGATTGATCGCCTGATAGTGATGGATGAGTCTCTATTGTCCAAAACACTTCTGCACTAAGTTAATCTACTTTTCACATGTCTTCTGCTTATATATTCATCTCACAAAACTTGCTACATTCACACACTTGATTAAACAAGTTATCTTACATATATATCATATGCAAATGTACAACACTGAAAGTCGGATTTTAGTTACAAAATGATATATAACAATATATACTATGTCAACCTCATAACTCTCACTTAGGTCATACTATCACTCGGGTCATACTGTCACTCAGGTGATACTGCCCACTCAGGTTGACTCAGAATTTCTTAAGTGTTTTGACACTAATTGACAATATGTCTTGCCATAAGGTCTACATGATGCACCTAGCTGGGCACTCTAATCTCGCCTAGGGCATGATGCTAAAAATAAAAATATTTCTCTTCTAAGCTCCTCTTTTCACAAAAAAAAATTCAATGAATCTTCTACCATATTCCTCAGGTTCGTGAAGATTTTCACGTTGTAGAACTATTGGGGAGCCATAAAACCAAAAATTGCCTAAACTGCACTAGCAACTAGACTATCTACAACATAATTTCAAAATATACTCTAAATAATTCAAAAAAAATACACTACTGAAAATAAAGTGCTTAGAAGTATCACTACTATACATAACCAACACTAACTTTCACACTTCAATCCATAAGATGACTTTGAAACACAATGCAAGTTGACTGTCATGAAAAACCCAAACTCTGAGCTTCTATTCACAAACCAAAATTACATTCCTTCCTTCCATGCCTTGGGAAATGGTATCTTTTTTGTCTTAATATGTCATACCCATGATTCTAGGCCATTATTGAAACCACCCATGTTGTTACCTCGAAAGGAATCAAATTCTACAAATGTTGTCATGCAACATTAAAAGTTGCAAAAATGTTGTCAAGGAACATTGTGACAACTTTTCATCTTTTTGCATAATTTTTGCTAAGGGTCTCTAATCAATGTAGAATGGTGTAGAAACATATTAGGAACCATTTTAGGCATAATTCTAACCCTTCCTATGCCTTAAATGATTTTAGACATATTTAAACCCATTTTCCCATCTTAGGCCTAATCTAGCACTATCAACTAGGAAAGCATTAAACATCTACGTTGGATTGAGCCTAGTCTAACCCACTATAAGGACACACAATCAAGACCTTATAAGGTCAAATTAAACACTACTTACTTGGCTAAGGATGGTACAAGAGAAAATTGTAACTAGTCTTAGGGATTTGCCTAGGTGCTCTTGCACCAGGAAGGTCGCCTCAGTCTCAACCCAAACCTGTACCCAATGAATCTCCTGCAATGGGGGAATAACTGGTTGTGGTTGAGGTGGATACATGAAGCTAAAAGATGATCATTAGTATACTAATTTTAAATTTTTCTATCGTCTATATAACGAACATGCTTCACTATGTATGGATGTTTTGGAAAACAATTTTTTTTATGTTAATCATATATATGTGATGTAATTGGCCTGAATGTATTAGGTTGTGAACATATTCTATTGCAGGTAGTTTGTGACTTTGTATCACACTTTTTGTTTATAGAAATGTCAAGTTTAGAATTTGCTTTCTTTAGATGTCTAGAGATCATGATATATAGAAATTTTGTAATGAGCAAGGATATCAGGTTCTTGTTGGTTCTTTCCCGATTAACCTCTCGAACCAGTTTACTACAAATAATATATTCAGTAGATTTCCCACTTTTTCCCAAAAAAAAAAACAATAAGCATTTCATTTCTCTCTAACTAAACATGTTAATGAAGCTCTCATCTTTAATCTCCATTAGTGATAGTTCTAGAATGAGAATTGATGTATGATAATGCCTAAATCTAGCCCTCAACTCTCAAATTGCAATGAAATTCATTCCATTATTCTCTCAAATTTCTCTATTATGCTCACAAATTGCTATGATCTCAATGAATTTATCTATAGTGTAGATATAATTGCTCTTGAATGTCTAGGATCCTTAATTCTCTCAAAATTCTTGGTATTTATAGGCTTTCCTAAGGGTAGGGGTAGAGTTAATTTGATCATGATCAAAGCTTGGTTGAGTTGAAGGATTTCAAATGGTTTCAAATTGGGAGACCATTTAAATGATGGTCCCTAAGGTTGGGACAAAGAGACAAATTGAGTGGTGAGGATGTTAAAGAGTTAAATGAGTGATCAAGATTGCAAAGTTTGGAGTGATCCATGTGCTTTCAATCCTTGATTCTCATTTGCTCTTTTAATTCTTGTCTCCTTTGTTGAAATAAATAAGGGTTTAATCAATTCAGTTAATTAATTAAATTAGCCATGTAAGGGAATGTTGATTTTGATTTTTGATTTAAACTATACAATTGATTGATTAAATCAATTATATAGCTTTGATTTATCCCTTTTAAGCTTATATTTAATTAAATGATATATTTATTAATTAATCCTCTAATTTGATATAATTTATTCCCTTTTAATTGAATTAATCCATTTGATTTGATAAAATTTCCTTTTGATTTGATAAAATAAACCTGACCAAATTTAGGTGTCTCCAAATGCCCCTCTTTGATTTGATGTGCAAAACGCACTGATTCAAAGAAAATTGATGTCCTGATCCGATTGACTGATTGATCTGATTAATCTGGTGTTAAAAATTGATTTGATAATCTGATGTGAAACTTGATGCCAACTTGATGTTTCAAGAATTGTCTGATGAAAAACCTTGATGTGAAAAATTGATGAAGGATAACGCAAAAAAGCCCTACTAATAGCAATTTAAAATTTTAGTATCCCAAATTTTGTTGTAATTGTGAATGTGTGATAAAAATCATGTTTTGACCATATGATGCCCCAAAAATGAAAATAGAATTGTTTAACAGAGGCAAAAAGATATTGAGAATGAAATTACTAGGTCAATTATGTTTTTATTTCTGAAAAACTAGATGGAAAATCTATCACAACATGCCCCAATGATGAAAAATGTCAATTTTAAGGTCATAAAGGGTAAAAATCTCTTGAAAATTAGGTCAAAAAGTATAAATAGAAGTAAAATTGCTATTTTACTATTCATTTTTGCTTTTGACCTGTCATTCTTGCTCTGAGACTTTTTGAGATTCTTCCAATGGTGGTCCCCATACATGAGCATCGATTCAAGAGAGAGTGGATGTTCCAGAGGTCAATCGAGTACAAAACTTCGATGAGTGATTTCTACCTTCTCAAGCATTTATTACTTCATTTATTATATTTAAATTATTTTTTTATGCCTAATTAGGGTTTTTCTTGCAATTTTTAGTGAAGTTAAGCATAGGAATAAGTAAAGTTGCATGTAGGAAGATAAAGTTGTGCATCCACGTAGTGAAGCGACGCATAGAAACTAGAAAAATGCCACATATGAAACGTCACAATTTATGCGTAACAGAATTCAAGATACATGTAAAAAAACCCTTGTTGAAACCCTAGTTTTAAGTTACGCGTACCAATGTTTAAGTCACACGTATGCTTCAAAGTATCACATACTAGGCTAAGTTATGCCTAGCAAGTATAAAATGTCAAGTGTCATAGGTAAATTTACACGTAACCTAAAATGATGTGTACAAAATTTTAAATAGCGTGTACACACAAGAAAAATGATGCCTGAGTACAAAGAATGGAAAACCTTGATCATTATTGATTGTCTCTGATAGATCAAATACCAGATTGATTACAAAGATAAGTAGGTTAGATTTAGTAATGAAACCAAGTGTTTAGGATGTTAGGATAATTGGTTAGATGGATGTTGAAATATCAATCAGATAGGTAGGATAAGATAAACTGATGTATTTTCCCCTTCTCATGATATAGAGTTAGGAAAAATAGTTGATGTTTCTCAAAAAGAGCGATAGGTTGATTTGATTATTAATTGATGTAGAATAATCCACTTGAATGACGATACTAATAAAATTGACTCGATTTAGAAAATAGGTAGCATTCTAGAAGTTCTATGTCTTGGATGTTCCATCTTGGCTTCCCAATATGGTATACCATTTTTCAAGTCATGAGAGATGCATTATCGGTAGATGTAGTTTGTTTTGCCTCCTTGAGTTACCTCAGTTCCAGATGAACTGAGGACTACTTATGGCTATGGCTGAGCGGTGGAACTCTAACCATAATATCTTTCACATGCATCTAGTAGAGATGACAATCACTCCAGAGGATGTTTATAGGTTATTGAGGATCCTGACTTGAGGAGAGCAGGTATATTACGACCAATTTTATGATGGTAGCGCATGCAGATGGGTCTTTGTAGATCTGACGATTGGTGACGAGAGTATCCCTTGGGCATAGTTTGTTTCATAACCTCCTCTTCCTTCAGTATTAGGCACACTGATCAGTGGAGTATTATTACAAGATTGATGAGGTCATGTATTTGTAGTGGGTTGGGTTTGCATCGTTGAGGATATGATCTCTCATCCCTGAAGATTTGATTGGGGTTCTTGCATTTTAGCACAGTTGTATCATGAGTTGCACCATTTTTTTTATAGAGGTAGTGTTGCATTGTCTGTTGGAGTGATGTTTTTATATTTATGGACATGGGAGTACATCCCTATTTCAAGACTAATTTCTATCATGTAGAGAGATCCCAGATGGCAATATGCATATTTGTATGAGGGCATGGTTGTTCAGCCTTGGCTGGGAAAGCTATATTACTGGAGAAGCATGCTCGATGATATTGATCAGGTTATCTAGAGGCTATATCTAGGTTGTGAGGCATGGAAAGAGGATTATGATGAGTTTCCATATATGTTCGCACCTCGATGGATGATAGGCCGATCACCTCTAGTGATCAAAATATTTTTCTCTTATAGAGTATCTCCTCAGTATGGAAGGATTCATGATATACCTCAGGGTTTGGAACTATATGCTTGAGTCTAGGCTGAGAGATCAATGTTGGGTGCACAGTTTGATTTCTAGTATGCCTCTGATCAGATAAATAGATTAGGGTACATGCAGTGGGATATGCGTGAGCATATAGCATATGAAAGGATGTCGACAGATTATTCCCTGTGGATTTCTCATCATAGATTCCCTTAATTTTTGTATCCTAGTGAGTTGATTCCTGACATGGATGATCCTTTTAATGATGATGATGGTGGTGGTGTTCGAGGTGGTGGGATAGTAAAAAGAGGTCCACAAATCCAGAGAGTTTATTAATGAGCTAGAGAGAGTGGTAGAGGACATGGAGGTCCATGGATGATGGGTGGTCATGTACAAGGGAGAGGGAATGGTTTCTGGATGATACTAGTACATGTAGTACCAACATCGGTATGGGATCAACGATGAAAGAGAGTGGCCAGATGGGCTCTGATAGTTTTTTCTAGATAGGCTCCTCTACAAAGATAGGCTCCTCCAAAGAGACAGGTACCTCCATAGATTGTGCCACAGATTACTATTGCACCACAGGTACCTCTTGCACCACAGGATCCACTCAAGATCTTCAGGCTATAGACACCTTGACAAGGATGTTAGGACCTTACAGGCTGGGATGACAGTAACGAGTGGTCAAATTTATTAGGTTGCTAGTATGATATGGAAATTTATGACTTTGATGGCACAGATGTTGAGTATGGTGAGTACTAGTGATGTACTTCCTACCACATAGGATGGATCAGTAGGAAGAGATCCAGATGGTACAGGTGGATCAGGGATAGGAGATGCACCAGGTGCCCCTAGCAGGTCATAATTTGATATCGAGATAATTGGATCATATGTATTGTATTTTAGATGTATCAGATATATGTGAGTTGATCAGGACTTTGATGTACCATTTTAATATGATGTATCTTTGATATGTCAGACATTTTATTTTCATTATGATATGATATATGTGAGATTTCCTTTGATGATATGATTCTATATGATGTTTAGGATGCACTTTATTTTACATGTTATGGATGCAATGTCTTATTGATATGACATAGTTAGATGAATGAATATGTATGCAAGTCTATTTCTACATGCTTTTAATTATGATGAATGCAATTATAAATGGTATATGCAATGCAATGATCTTTATGAATGCATGTTGTATTTTTGTATTTTGGTATTTGAAAATACAATATTTTGATGAAATGCACCTATATGGATGATGAAATGTTTATGGATTTTGGCTAATAAATAATGATGTAATGATGTATAACTTGTAAATAATGTTTAATGATTGATGAATGCAATGGTAAATGCACAAGAAAGTCTCCATAATTGATTGACTTGAACCAAGATAAAGATATCAACTTTTGAATAATTAACCCCCTTGAACTTAGGAAATCCCCTAAATGCAGCTAATCTAAGAATGAAGTGCAACTAACTATCAATTTGTCTTTACAAAAGAAATGCAAAAGAAGATATATTTTCATCATTGATCATTTTGTAAACTAGGATAAAAAAAAATCATCACTGATTGGATAACCACGTCTTGATAATATGAATACTGCTTTCATCAATTTTGTAACCATTAGAAACTAGTACAACCCTCACTAGTTGAATAATCAACTATGGGAGTTTGAATACCGGTTTCATCAGAGTCAATGTTGCAATTGGATTTTAGTATTAAGATATGGAAGATCTAAATATCCAAGGTATATGTTTGTGTAAACAAACAAAGGTCAAACCTCCTTCATATATGAATGTCCTTGATGATTTTTTGATGATCATGTCCTTAGATAAATCTACATAGATTGGTGGATTTTCCTCAAAACAATCACACAAAAATCAAGAAAAATATCATGTCTTCATCATCGCCAATCTAGTCAAAACATCATTGATTAGCTACAAAGAATATGATTCAATTAACATCATAAAAACCTCAAGTGTTTCTATTGTATCAAGATTTTCAATAGAATTCCACCCATTCTGATCTTTTAGGTTTTTTTTTTTGTATTAAAATAGAGTATCAACAGAGCATCAAAGGTACATAAAAGAGTTTAACAAAAGTAGAAGAGTGATCTACTATAAATTACCACCTACTAGATCTACTTAAAGCCGACAATCTACAGTTATTACAAAGAGCCTTTACAATTCAAAAAATAGATTGCTATGATTTATGATTTATCCCATCCACTGGTATTTTCTCTTGGAACAACATTGTCCCATCTATCATTTTTGTCTTCAATCTAGTTATCAGCCCTGTTAACATTGTGGTCTTCCTCATCATTGGCCGAGTAGTTATGGCTTTCTTGGTTATCCACTATCCATGTATTGGAAATTCCATGTTCTCTGTTAGGTGTATCTCCATGTGTACCAGTGCCTTGGGGCTCTTTGGAATATGAAGTGGATTGCACCTCTTTTTTTAAAGATGACCATGGCTCCTTCTTTGATTAATTCCTGGAAACTCTCCCTTGGAACTTCAATGACCCTAGTTACCTGTGAGGCAATATGAAAAATTGTGAGTTTAATAAAAAACTCAGTAAGATCTCTCCTTCTATCTTGGAAAATCTCCTCATTCCTTAACCTCCAAATGATCCACAAGGTAACAACAGTTAAGACAGCCCAAAAAATTTTCAATTTATAATCAAACACATCCACAAAACCCAATAGAAATTATTAGGACAGTTCCAGGCAATGACCCGACCAAACAGACTGGACCAAATTTTATTGGCAAAAGGGCACTCAAAAAAGAGATGTTCATAGGTTTTTGGGCACTTGCAAATGGGACAAACAACATTTTGCATACCATATTGGGACAAAAAGGAACTGACAACAAGTTTTTTTAAATAGAGAATCCATCTAAAACATAACATTTTTGGTTCGACTTGTGTATGCCAAAAGAAATCAAAGAAGAAATGTCATCTATTACCTGTCCAGTTGATTCCCCAACTCTGCATGATTCTATTAGTGATATTCATATCAGTTTTTAGTATATTATAAATACTCTTGCAAGAAAAATATTTCAGACCTTTACCATTGTTCCACTTTAAATGTTCCACCATTTGAATAGTATTCACAATCTTACCATAAGAAAATCTGCCCATGTCTTTACTGATTAGGGTGTATGTTTTATTGTGTGTATTGGGGAGGTTGCATTTGAGTCTGATATCCTCCCAGGTTCCCAACTTATTGTCAACCAGAATATCCTAGATAAGGGAAATCCCCTTATTTTTCCAAGCTTTGGAGGAGCAACATTGTGTTAGTGCTAGTGGTTTATTCTTAAGGTAAATGCCCCACAAAATAGATCTATCAATGACAACAAAGTTAGGATTTTTTCCCACAGCATTTCTTGCACAGATTAAAGGCCTTACCTAACACCATGCCTTCAAAATAGAATGAAATACCTTGGATCCACCTATATTAACCTCAAATTCTCCCAATAAGATGTCAATACTAGGAACTCATTTCCATTTTTTCCCTTTCTTGATAACTGCCCTCTCTATATTGTTCTTGATTAGTATTTTTCATGGTTCGTTCCCTTCCAATGCTCAGAGAATCCACTTGGCTGCTAAGGCAATACCTTGTGTCCTGAGATCTCTAAGTCCCAGCCCCCCAGATGTTTAGGGGAGCATCTTTTAGGTTTTTTCAATTTTTAATCCTGATAATAAGGTCATGTAGCTCAAGGATCAAGTTTCAAGATTGAATGTTTGGGTTGAACAATGATATACATCAAAGGTTCAAAAATATCTCTTTGTTGAAGTTTTAAAAATCTCTCATGTCATGTGACCAAAAAGTAACGCTTATCGATTATGTTTGTATCAAAACCAATATTTTTCCCCCAAGTGAATATGAGACCATGTGTAAATATTGGCATAATGAAACCTAGTGTGTGACAATGATTTTGACCATGCAGCTCAAAGGTTTTATTATGATTATGCACAAGTGATGGATGCAAGGATATATACCATGAGATGGAAAATGTGATATGTGCAAATGCAACTAGGAAAGACCTAAGGGATGAAAAAGTGCATGTTTTCCAAGTTTTCACCTTTTGAATTTATTTCTCTTTTTTTCTTTTTTCTCTTTTTTTTATACCAAGGCACCTATTGCTAGGTTTTCACCAAGGCACTTTTCTCTTTTTCATTTTTTTCTTTGATTTTTATTTTTTTCTTTTTTTTTTGATATCATCAAGGTGCCTATTTGCTAGGTTCTCACCAAGACAACCATTTTTGGATCTTTTAATTTTTTTTGCTTTCTTCATGCTCAATTTTATTCTTTTTATGCTTTTCTACTTTTCCATTGTTTTTGAATTTTTGATCTTTCTCATTTTTTTTGGATTTTGAAATTTTCTCATGTTTTTGGATTTTTGAACTTTTCTAATGTATAAAGAATGATGCTAACCTCATCAAATACACTTTTTTCTAATACTCTTTCAACCTGTACACTTTCATTTGTTCATGTGTAAAACCTCTTTAAGTGAATGCTATTAATAGGTTCTTGTAGCTCATCTCCTTCACAATCAACCAACTTGTATGTCCCCGTGCCAAAAGAAGAAGTAATCACAAAAGGTCCAAGCCAATTTTCTTCCCATTTACCTTTCTTTTCTCTTTCTTATTGATTCTTAGGGTTTTCTCTCAACACTAAATCTCCCACTTGAAATTCTTAGGTTTTATATTTTTGTTGTAATTCCTTGAGATTTGGTTTTGGTACACTTTCAAGTGTTCATAAGCTTGAATTTGATGTCCTTCTAACAATTCCAATTGTTGAATTCTTGCAACCCTATAATCCTCATCATTTATCAAACCTTGGAATACTCTCAAAGATGGGATTTCAACCTCCAAAGGTAGAACAACTTCTGCCCCATAAACCAAAGAGAGTGTTGTTTCCCCCATTGGTGTTCTAATGCTTGTTCTATAGGCCCACAATGTCAGGTTTAACTGTATATATCATTCTCTTCCTAATTTTTCAACTGACCTTTTCAATATTTTGAGAATGTTCTTATTTGTTTCTTTGGCTTGACCATTTCCTTGAGGATAATAAATGGAAGAATAATGGTGTGTAATGTGAAATGTCTCACATAATTTATCCACATATTTATTCTTGAATTGTTTTCCATTATCCGTGATGATGACATGATGAATACCATATCGAAAAATGATGTGGTTTAGAAGAAACATGGATATTTGTTTACCTGTTTCAGTTGTTAATGGCACAACTTCTACTTAGTTCGTAAAGTATTTTGTTACAGTTATAATGAACTTATGACCATTTGATGAAGGTAGATAAATCATCCCAATAAGATAATATCCCTAATGATAGAAAGGCCATGGTGTAATGATCAGGTGTAACTCTTATGTGGGCACATGAATCATATCTCCATGATATTGACATTTTTGACACACTTTGACAAATTGGCAAGAATCATTCTCTAAGGCTTTCTAAAAGTAACCCATGTGAAGGATTTTCTTGAGTAGGTTTAATCCACTCGAATGAGACCCAAAATAACCCTTGTGAACATCCCATAAAGATAAATTAGATTCTTCATCCTCTAGACACCTAATCAACATTCCATCAAGACTTTTGCGATAAAATGTGTCAGATAAGATAGATAGCGAGCCACTTGGCATATGAAGTGTCTCTTTTGGGTTCAGGTTTGGTCCAAGGGTAAAACTTGGTCTTTAAGATAGGTAAATATAGGTCCATACCAAGGTGATTCATGTCCATTTAAAAGGAAAATTATTTGAGTTTCAGGTAAGTCAAAAATAGGTTTCACCAATTCTTCCGCAAAGAACTCATACCTAGCATTCTGATCGGGCATTTGAAGTAAGGAGGCTAGAGAAACCATAACATCAGATGCTATATTTTTATCCCTTGGAATTTGTTCAAATGTAATCAAAACATAATATTTCTTCTAGTCATCTATCATCCTTGTATAGGGCATCAACTTTTCATCCTTAGTTTGATACTCATCATTGATTTATTTGATGACCAGCTATGAATCCCCATATACTTGCAGCTTTGTCACGTTCCATTCTAAAGCCATTTTAATGCTTATGACTAAAGCTTTGTATTGTAAAATATTGTTGGTGCATGGGAAAAAAAAAATTTAGGACTTAGGAATGGTGTTTCCCTTTAGTGTGATCAATAAAATACTAGCTCCTGATCCATGCTGAGTATAAGATCCATCAAAATATAAATTTCATGCTTTTGCTTCCACATTTGCTATCTCTGCATCTGGAAATTCTATCTGAATAGGATGAGTTGAAACTAAAGGATTCTCCTCCAATTGATCTACTATTACCTATTCCTTGAAATATTTATGGTCCACATACTCAATATCAAATTCACTTAATACCATCACCCATTTATAAATCCTTCATGTAAGGGTTGTTCTGCTAAGTAAATACTTGAGTGGATCAATCTTAGCAATCAACTTAACCTTGTGCATCAACATGTAATGTCATAATTGTTTAGAAGAAAAAAATACTTCTAGGAAAGCTCACTCCTTGAAGCTATATTTTAACTCATATTTGATCAAGGTTCTTCTTAAGTAATAGATTTCTCTTTCTTTTCCCTCATCAGCCTCTTGTGCTAATAAAACCCATAAAGATCTCTCTATTGCTAAAATGTATAATATTAAGTATTTACCTTTGATGGGAGGCATCAAAATAGGTGGATTTACCAAGTATGTCTTCAATAGGTTAAAAGATTGTTCACATTCATCATCCTAGTTGAAAATAGAATCCTTATGTAGCAACCTGGTGAAAGAGTGGCATTTTTCCACTAATTGAGAGTGAACCTTCTAATAGATTGGAGTATTCCTTGTAGTGACCTCATTTGGCTAATGTTTTTGGGTGTTTCCATTTCCATTATTGCTTGCACTTTTTTTGGATCCACTTATATCCCTTTGACTGTAACTATGTAACCGAATAGCTTTCCGGATTGAACACAAAATGCTCATTTTTTTGGATTTAACCTTACTTTAAATTATTCAAATATTGTAAAGATTTTTTCTAGGATAGGTAGATGATATTTTATTTCATGTAACTTTGCTAAAATATCACCCACATAATCTTCAAGAAAGGTATGCATCATGTCATGAAAGATGGTAGTCATTTCCCTTTCATAGGTAGCTCCAACATTTTTAAGGTTGAATGGCATGACATTCCAACAAAAGGTTCCCCAATGGAAAGTAAAAGAGGTATTTTTGTGATCCTTGGGTTTTATTCATATCTAATTGTACCTGCTTAATTCATCCATTAATGAGAACATGGAGTTTCCCACTGTCAAATCCACTATATCATTAATGCTTGGTAATGGAAAATCATCCTTAGGGCATGCAAGGTTAAGATCTCTAAATTTGTAGATACTCTGATGGATTTTTCATTTTTAGTGACATGTAAAATATTGGAAATCCATTCTGCATAAGCTATGACTCTTACAAAGCCAAATTTTAGTAACTTTTCCAAATCTGCTTTAACCAACAAAGCCACGTGGGGATGCATTTTTCTCAACTTTTGTTTCACACATTTTAGTCTAGGTCTTAGATTGAGGTGATGCATTATGAAACTCAGATCCAATCCTAGACTATCCGCATAGGACCATGCAAATTTTATTTTCTTTTCTTGAAAGAATTTGATGAAATCCTTCCTTTTTATTGGAGTTAAAGATGTTGCTGGATGGATGAATTTCGGTTCTAATTCCGTAGAAATGTTGACCTTTTATGTTGGCTCAATTAGGATAGGAGATATTTCCTCTTCATGTTTAGTTAAAGTATCCAATCTCTCTTCCTTAGGTGCCACAGTTGGGTTTTCACCTTCAAAAACATCCTTTATTTTTACCTTTTGGGGGTCTAGCACTGCCACATGGTGGTTTGGACCACTAGAAATTTTCTTTTTTTTTTCTTTTTTTCTTTTGGATTAAGAGATTGGATCCTTGCTTCCATCATCAAGTTTGGATCGAATTTTTTGGTGGAAGATGGTCCAACCGCATTGAGGTATTGGGCCATAACATTATCATTGGGAAAATAGAGTAAGTCTTTAGGATCAGTCAAATCCCAATCAATAAGTTCAGGATGGATAAGGGCTAAGGACTCATTTGGTAAGTTTTAATTTATGGGGTTTAAGGACATGACTTCATTTGAATGTTCGTACATTGTATCACTTATGTCAATAATGTGTTTTTTTGAGATGTTCCATAGAAGTCAGATCGATATTATCTTCACTAGAGTCCTCATGGATTTATATGGGAAAAAAGTATGTGTGGATTAAACCTAACATTTGAATCCCCCCCCATGAAGATACCCATGGTTCACCTACCGATTGATTTGCATTAGGTATAGGAGCAAAGGTATGAATGACATCTATCTCCTTGTCATGACAAGATTCTTTGGATAGAGAGTCCCATTCATATTCTCTAGAATCATCTTCAATTTTAGACTGTAACATATGTACATGCTCATAAGAATCATGAATAGTTCTTGAACTAACCCCTTTCTCTTGATACCATATCCCTTATTTTTCATCCTTCGATATCCAAGGAGGTTGGATGGGTTCTAACAAGCCTTTATTTCTAATTCCTAAGAGTCCTCTTCCCTTGTAACCCATCTTTTGCATTATTTGGAATCATTGTCCATATTGATCAGTTTGGATGTGCCATGTTGTACTCTTTCAATGGGAAAGATTTGAACTATCCTCACCTTTATAAATTCATTGCAATACTTCATTATATTCTTTTTCTATGGTTGATTGGTCACTTTCCCTCACAAAATGAGAGTTTTATTTTTTAGGTGGATGAGAATTTGAAGGTTTTCCATGTGTCCTTGGAGAAGTGGGTAAATCAAATAAGAAAACAAAATATTCCCCCACTCCTTTTTGTTGTATTATGTACTATTTTTAAAACTTGTGCATCATCTCATTCATCTTTTGATAGTTGTCCTTTTCTATTTGTTCTCTTTCAACCTTAGAAGGTCTCAAAGTTTCTTACCCTTATGTAGATACTTTTACTGATTATCATTGGAACTTTGACCCTCAAAACTATCTTTCTCTTTACCCTTAGTTGAAGTAGATAAGTTAGTTTCATTAGGACTTGAAGTAGAAATAGCATTTAAGTCAAACTAGGACCTTCTTCTTTGGTTTCTTTAATGATGGCACTAGGAATGACTCCTCTATTATGTGGAATAAATAACTCATGAAGATTTTTCACCATATTTCAATATTGAAATGGATTTTAATATCCTCCAATATTTATTTATTCACCCATATATGGAAACTTGATACATTGGTGATATTTTGAAGCCGCCGCTTGCATTTCATGAATACATGCCTTACCAATAAAATATTATAAGTTAATTTCATGTCAAGGACTTGAAAAATGATATCTTTCTTGATTGGGCCCACTTGAATGGGCAAAACCACCATTTCTTTATAAGATCTCTCATTCTCATCATAATATTTTATAGTATTTTGTTTTTTTGGATCAATAGATGATTTAAATAACCCTAAATTTTTGACTAGATTCAAGATACAAATGTTTAGACCAGCTCCTCCATCAATGAAGACTCTTTTAACATGGTGTTTTATTATCAAAACCTCTATGTGAAATGGGAGATTTTGAGGATGGTTTATGGATATGTCATCTTGCTCAGATAACGATAGACAATGAGGTGCAATGAGATGACCCACTATGTTTTGAATCTTTCTTCCTCCAAATTTTCAAAAATAGTAGTTTCCACAAGAGCCTTCTCCAAGATTTCTTTATGATTGGGAGAAAGTTTCAATAGCTCCAAAATGGAAATTTGAGGTGGTGTCTTTTGTAATTGATCCACTAAGCTATAGGGCCTTGTTGAAGAAGATTCTTTTTTAGCCACAGTGCTTGCTTATTTAGGACCAAAAGTTCTAGGAGAACTTCCTTGTAGGGTGATCCTTGCTACTTTCCCTATATTAACAACATTAGAGGTCTCTTTGATAGGTTGTTCCTTTACCACCACAACATTGATAGTATTATTATGTCCTGATAGGGAATTGATAGTATTATAATAACTATGGGAAAAGTTAACTTTGTTATTACCTCTTGAATTATTTCCATTGTTGTTAGCATTTGAAGATTCTCCTTTCTCATTCTTGAAGAAGGGGTTTCGAATACCATGTGATCTTCATTGTTTTAGGTCCTTCCACTTTGATCGCACCATTATCAATAAGGTCTTGCACCACATGTTTCAAGTGCAATCAATCATTTGTCTTATGTCCTCAATTTTGATGGTATTCACAATGATTTGACTCACTCCACCATGATGGTTTGACTTGCGGTTGATAGGGATGAGCTCTAGGTAAGTCAATAATCTTATTCACAATGAGAATTCTCAATACATTTTCAAGAGGTTCACCCAAGAGTGTGAATTTCCATCTAGGAGATGGATCAAAGAAGGGTTTTGGCTTTCTATCCTCTTGATTGTTCCCAAAATTGTTAGCTTTGTTGGATCCTCTCATGAGATTAAATGGAATGTCATTTAAGTTGTTTGCTTCCACAACTCCATCATTAATCACAACCCTGTTAGTATTCTTCATCCAAAACCGATTGTTTTTAGGAGGAGCCCTATTATTGTTGTTGTTGGAAGTATTGTTATTAGAATTTTTGTTATCCTTGTAGAGTTTGAGATCTCTACTTTTCAATAATACTTCCTCCATTGTAACTTGATTCTCGATTAAGTCTTGGAAAGAACATAGACATTTTAATGTCAAACAATAGTTCATTTAGCTTGGCTTCTTGATTCATATTATTAGCTTGGTTGGATCCTCTTGTGAGATTAAATGGAGTGTCATTTAAGTTGTTTTCTTCCACAACTCCATCATTAATCACAATCCCATTAGTATTCTTCATCCAAAACCGATTGCTTTTAGGAGGATCCCTATTATTGTTGTTGTTGGAAGTATTGTTATTAGAATTTTTGTTATCCTTGTAGAGTTTGAGATCTCTACTTTTCAATAATACTTCCTCTGTTGTAACTCAATTCTCGATTAAGCCTTGGAAAGAACACAAAAATTTTAATTTCAAACAATAGTTCATTTACCTTGGCTTCTTGATTCATATTATTAGCTTGGTTGGATCCTCTCGTGAGATTAAATGGAGTGTCATTTAAGTTGTTTGCTTCCACAACTCCATCATTAATCACAACCCTGTTAGTATTCTTCATCCAAAACTGATTGTTTTTAGGAGGAGCCCTATTATTGTTGTTGTTGGAAGTATTGTTATTAGAATTTTTATTATCCTTGTAGAGTTTGAGATCTCTACTTTTTAATAATACTTCCTCCGTTGTAACTCGATTCTCAATTAAGTCTTGGAAAGAACATAGACATTTTAATGTCAAACAATAGTTCATTTACCTTGGTTGATTGATTCATATTATTAGCTTGGTTGGATCCTCTCATGAGATTAAATGGAGTGTCATTTAAGTTGTTTGCTTCCACAACTCCATCATTAATCACAACCCTATTAGTATTCTTCATTCAAAACTAATTGTTTTTAGGAGGAGCCCTATTATTGTTGTTGTTGGAAGTATTGTTATTAGAATTTTTGTTATCCTTGTAGAGTTTGAGATCTCTAATTTTCAATAATACTTCCTCCATTGTAACTCAATTCTCAGTTAAGTATTGGAAAGAACACGGACATTTTAATTTCAAATAATAGTTCATTTCTCTATTCAAGCTATTGATGAAGATATTCATCTTTTCCTTTTCAGGAACACTTCGCAGGTATCTAGCAAGTACCACTCTCTAGCTTTTTAGGAAATACAAGAATCCTTTTCCATCATGTCATTTGGTGTTGCATAAATTAATCATTGTGAATAATATTATAAGAGTAGCATGTCACAAATTTGGAGGCCAATTCTTCAAAAGTGCAAATACTGGAGGGTAGTTTGGGAAAACACTCCATTGCCATTCCTGCAAGGCTCCTTGGAAATAGTCTCATTAAATAAGTTGTGCCATGCATGAACTCCAAGCTCAATGCCCAAAATTCCCTTAAGTGATCTTGTGGATCAGATGCTCCCTCGTATTTATCATACTTAGGAAAAACTGCATTACTAGGGAATGACACCATAATTAGGGTTTTATAAAATGGAAAAGGACACAATGATTTGATAGAAAAGGGTTTAGGAGCCCCCATTTATTTCATGTTGTCCAACTACATTTTAAATAACTTAAATTGTTTGTTCATGATGTTAATAGGATTAGTCTCATCTTATTTTTGTTTCAATTTATCCACATCATAGTCATAGGGAAGTTTTTTCCCGTCTTGGGCTAGGCCTAGGAAGTACTTTTCCCTATCTCTTTCCAAAACTTTCTCCATGAGTTTCATGAAGAATGGGCTTTGTACCATTTCGTTGAATTTTTCCTCGGTAGCCTCTTCATAATTAGGGTCATTTTTACCTCCATTGTTGTTGTCTACCCCTTTGTTGTTAGGGTCGATTCCTCCTCCATTGGTCCCATTATTATTAACCTCTACATTTCCAATATTTACATATTATTAGTGTTGTCCTTGTTGACAAGGTTAATGAGATCAGGATCCATATTACCAAAAGGAAAAGCCATCCTATTTGGTTCCACCTCTTTTGTTGGTTCAATTGTTTATCGTGAGGAGGTAAAGGTATCACTTGGAAAGGGAATCTCTTGCCTAAGATATGAGTCATCTAATTTCAAGGTATAATTTATGTAGTGGGATCTAGTGAAATCTGACATGAGCATAAATCAATGATTTCTTGGCTTTTATCCCCTTTGATTAATCCCTAAAATGTTTTTTTAACTCTCCAAATATGAGGGATTCTTATCAATGTAAGATCATGAATATGTAAAACTTCCAAATGGGTATCCAAATATGAAATTCCTTTTTTCCAAACTCTTGATAATTTCCCCCTATTTTACTGTCTCAATCTGTATGTGTGACTTTGCTTGATGATATGTGAGACTTAATAGTTGCTTGTACGCTTACTAGAAAGTTGTTACGCGCAACTTTGAGACATAGGACGTAGTGTTTGATTGTTAGCACACAATACTTAACAGTTGTATGTGACACTTGGAGAGTGACTACATGTAATTTAAAACATGGTATGTGCCACTTGAGTTTTTTTAGGCAGCATTGAAATGCTGACACACGTGACAACAACAATGATACATGTCACTTAACTAGGTAAAGTTATCTGTCACTATTTTTGATGAATTTTTAACATTCAAAGTTTGTGATCAGATGTCTAGGATGTTTTCTTGTTTGAGAATTTAGAAACAAACACAACACACATAAAAATTTGTTTCTTTATCCTAAACCACACAAAGTGTATGTTCTCAGATTGTTTTCACGGGTCTTAACAAGAAGAACTTCCAAGCAAGCTACCTAAGGTCAATTTTGGCTCTTAACATGGATTTAAAAAGTAGGCTTGCTAATTAATAGGTTTTTAGTGTAATTTCGTTCAAACAAATGAAGAGTCTCTTATACACATAAAGACATGATTTTGTGCAATCCTAAAGGACTACTATAGGAGGTGAAGATTCTCAACATTTATTTGTCACTCAACCTTTTGAGGATGAATCTGTTTATATTATAGTCGGTCATATTTATCATGGCTAAAGTGATTATCTCCCACTTGGGTCATTCCCTCTCACCATCCTCATAAGGATGCACTAGGGAGGTAGGCCCTCTAAAGATCTATCAAGTTCATATTTAAAGCAATAAATGAATTGAATCAAGCAAATTGGGGATTTTGATTCACTCAAAGAGTGAAGATCATATCCCTACTACTTTTTCCAATTCCAAATACTTTTAACAAATGTAAAATTTTAACCTCTTGATAAGGAGGTTTTGAGAATTGAAGTGTTTGGTTCATTTACCAACCTTTCTTTCTATCCCCAAATCTGACACGTTTGGCTTTCTGATCAAATTTGAAAAGTTGAGAGCATATACCTAATGACTTTTTTGGTGAACAACAATAGGTTACTATTAAACTATATTTTGGAAATTGAATGCTGCAATTTGATCAAGTGCAAGCTTGTTTAGAAAAATATCTCTTCCATATAGCTAGCAAAGGCTAGGCGCTTTTATGAAGGTTTTTTTTTGCTTTTTTGCACTCACCTAGTGGTGATCATTCCCTCTTCTTCTCCTCCAACAAGGTTAGTCAACACAACCAGCACAACAAGGGAAAATAAAGAAAATTAAAATAACAAAACTTAAGGATCTTTCCTAAATTTGAAAAATTATTAAAGATCCTAACAAATTTAGTGTCAATTAAATGCAGGAAACTTAATTTTGTAAGCTTTAACAATCTTCAAAAAAAGTTCAAACAACTTCTCTTCTTCTTCTATGCTTTCCAAAATGGACAAATTTAGAAGTTCATTTTCATGTTTGTTAAGGATTCTTACCACTTTAATCTCTTTGCAGAATCTTTGTTCTGGCTTTTGTACTTTCGTATGTCTACTCATCTGCAAATTAGAAAACATAGAGAATTAATATTCTAATTTTAATAGACTGCAAATTAAAAAATAGAGAAATTACTACGTGTCAATTGAGAGCTAATACGCAGCACTCAACTGATGTTTACACAAAACTTTAAAGTACTGCACGCATCATTTAATAAATTACTATGCGTGACTTTAAATGATAACATGTGTAAAATAGCATGCAAAGGCGTAACAATACAACAACAAATATGAAATATAAAAGATTGCACGTTGTAGAAGAAATATTGCAAGCATGATTTCACTATCTATACAGGTGACTTTGCTAGAAAATGCATCACTTATGTCTTTGTACGCAGTGAAAGAAGTTGTTTTAGGTATTATTTTACTGGTTGTATGAGTGAATATTTATCTAATAGAGATAAATAGAAAAGTTAGAAAACATGCAAATATTAATGATAAATAGAGATTAGAGGCTTAAAGTCCCATGGTGGGTGCCATTTGTGTATATATAAAGTATACCTTCATAAAATTAGTTTGAAATCAATCAATTCTATGGAAAGAGAAGTCTGATTTAACTCAAAGAATTGACAAAATAACAATAAGCATTCCATGGCTCTCTAACTAAGCATGTTAATGAAGCTCTCAGCCTTAATCTCCATTAGTGACAGTCCTAGAATGAGAATTGATGTATGATAATGCCTAAATATAGCTAGATCAACTCTCAAATTTCAATGCAATTCATTCCATTATGCTCTCAAATTTCTCTATTATGCTCGCAAATTTCTATGATCTAAATGAATTTATCTATAGTGTAGATGTAATTGCTCATGAATGTCTAGGATCCTTAATACTCTCAAAATGCTTGGTATTTATAGGATTTCCCAAGGGTAGGTGGTAGAGTTAAGTTTATCTTGATCAAATCTTGGTTGAGTTGAAGGATTTCAAATGGTTTTAAATGGGGAGACCATTTAAATTATGGTCTCAAAGGTTGGGACAAAGAGACAAATTGAGTGGTGAGGATGTTAAAGAGTTAAATGAGTGATCAAGATTGCAAAGTTTGGAGTGATCAATGTGCTTTTAATCCTTGATTCTCATTGGATCTTTAAATTCTTGTCTCCTTTGTTGAAAGAAATAAGAATTTAATCAATTCAATTAATAAATTAAATTAGCCATGTAAGGGAATAGGTTGATTTTGAATTTTGATTTAAACTATACAATTAATTGGTTAAATCAATTATATAGCTTTGATTTATCCCTTTTAGGCTTATATTTAATTAATTGATATATTTATTGATTAATCCTCTGTTTTGATGTAATTTAGTGCCTTTTGATTGAATTAATCCATTTGATTTGATAAAATACACCTGACCAAATTTAGGTGTCTACACTTAATATGCACAGAAAAATCATGCTTGAATCAATAGAATGTAAGCAATGGTGGGCATGAACAAAGCTGAATAATCCATTAGAAAGTAGCATTAGTCCAAAGAAAAGGAGCCCATGGTGTTTTTTGTATTTCTTTAGAAAAGACTACGCTCCAAGATTAAAATCAATGCACATGTTAAGATTTTTAAATCATGATTATTCAACACATACACCATAAGGAAAAAGAATACCCAATATAGAATCTACAACCTATAATTAATTAAACCCCAGCTCGAAATGGATCATAGATATATAGGGGAAAAATTCAGAAGTGCTTCCACAATTTTTAGCAAAGATAAAGAGCTCGAAATGTAGAGGTTTACCCATAAAAAGAGGTGCTCACCTATAGATATCCATAGTCTGTGCATACGAAGATTGAAGCTGTTAGAAACACTGAGAGGGGGGCATGAATCAGTGTTTATATATTAATTATATTTCAGCCAATTAAACATATATCAAATGTGCATCCAAAGAAACATAACACAAGAACACATAACACATGATATGATTACGGAGAACCTTGATCAAGGGAAAACTTCGGTGGGGATTAGTACCCACAAATATTGTACTAAGTATAATGAACCTGTTAAAGTTCCTTTTCCCTATTAGAAGTAGTCTTTACAAATTAAGTACAATGACCTGGTTAAAGGTCTGACCCTGTTATGATTCTTTTACAAACCCCTGTTAAAGGTATATGGCTCACTGCCTAGGCTCACTGCCCAATAAGATGAAGGCTACAACCCTCTGAATGTTGATATGCACTATATCAAAATGAACTGTTGTGATGACACTATTGTCTTATCAGTTTCGTGTATGTGTGAATGCTCTTGCTCTCTTAAAGAGCTATATCATGTACTAAATTCATAGTACTGTCCCTCTGTAACTTCCTCTTGCACAATAATCGACACTTGTAACATAACATTACATTACATACTTATATGTTTACAATTGAATAGGCGCGACCCAAAATATAACACTAGTCAGCCTTTAAACTAAAATATACAAGGCTTCCAAACAAGTCAGCCTAAGTGTGTTTACTACAACATTAATACAAACTTATAAATAAAGGTACTTAGCCATTACATTACAAAATCATTCACGCTGATCACAACTATAGTCAGCTTCCATGCTCTATTTCCTGGACTGGAGGTTTACTAATCTACTTATAAATTTTTTGTACTGATGTTCTATACTTTGAACATCTAGATCTAGCATGTATATATACCATAGAGTATATACCTAAGCACGCATTCTCTGGTGTGATCTCTAACACGTGCACTAATGTACTAATCTTTGTATTTGTCTGTTTGCCCTGCTTTCACACTTAGTCATTTTGTCTTTCATAAAAAAACTTACGTATGACTTTGTTGCCATGATTGACAACACAAAATAAGTCATGATTCCTTAGGAAGTCAACTTGCCAACAATATCCCCCTTTTTCATTTATGGAAACAAAGGAATGTGGCTAAGTTACTCAAAATGACTTCATACAAAAATAACTGTATATCATAATACTTAATGATATATACATATATACTTCTCTGCATATACACATTCTATAATACTCCCCCTTTGACATTAATGAAAAAGGTGTGCAAAAACTATAAGTCTTCAACATACTTACTCCATGTAGACTTCTGGGTACACAACTTGAAGAGATTTAATCTCTTTCTGCCAAAAGACTTTCATTGCATCAACTTTCTGAAGATGCACGCATAAATCATATGTCAATTTCTCCATTTTTATCAGATCCATGCAAGGACCTTGATCATATGTCTATATGGTTTTATCAATCTATTTTATGTTCTCATTAAGAACTGCTAGAGATGGCGCAAGTGCATTTCTCAACTGAGTTTGTCTTATTCTGATCTTGCTAATTTCCAGTTTTACCTTCTCAATTTTGTCCAACTGACCTTGATAGATATTATTGCATATGTTCATATCTTGCGTGGATTTTTCAACTGATTTCCTTATTTTATCCACCATTTCTTCTGCTTTTTCTATCTTTTTAGTGTGCTCAGAGGTGAGCTTCACTCTGTCCATGCAATTTGAAATAACCTTCTTTCCTTTTGCTGCCAACTCTTTAAGTATAGATTGCCCAATCTTTAGGGAGTTCAGATCTAAGGTAAAGTTCTTTACCAATTCATTTAGTCTCTCCTTCTTGTATTCATTTTCTACAATCTTAGTAGCTAATTCTACTAAGCTAGTGAAATGTGTTTTGAAGTTTTTCAGTATGCTATCCACATGTTCAACTGTTTGAACTTTAGCAACTTTCTTATCAACAGGAACTAATTCATTCAAAATGTTTATTGATTCCACAAAGCGAGGGTTCCTCATCACATGTTTCTCTTTTTCCTTTTCCATGGCAAGGACGCTGATCTTGATAAGGTCTTCTTCTCCCCATGCATC
>MU226804.1:3448147-3463656 GCA_018584345.1 Thuja plicata
AATGCCCATGTTTATTGCATGCATAACAAGTTTTGTTAACTTGCTTGATTTCTCTTTTAGGTGGTTCAGATATAACCTCTGTAGTATCTTCAACTTTCTTAGCTTCTGAAGATGTTTCAAGTGTTTTATCTCAGTCTTGCAATGATTTGATCTCATCTTGTGCTGTACTGAATCCAAGACTAGTAGTGTTCCCTGTTTGCCTTTGCGCATTGAGATGGGATTGAATTAAATCATAACTTGTGTGAAGTTTATCAATCTTAGCTTTTGCTTCTATTAATTCAGATTCCAACTTCTTCTTTATGTTTTTCAATTCCAGAACTTTCATGTTTGCCTGCAGAAGTTCATCTTCCAATTGTTTGCTTTCTTTGATCTTGTCTTCAAAGGTGTTCTAGCTATCTGTAAGTTGTTCCTCCATAACATCAAGTTTATCCTTTAGAGATTTATTCTCTTCATTAAGCTTTTTGACCATTTGTCCTAGATCACTTGTAGAACAATCTTTCAAATCTTTTCTTAGCCTTTTAATAAGTATTTGAGAGCCATCATTTTTCAATCTTAGTTCTTCATTTTCCTTCTCAGATCTGTCAAGATCTTCAAGAGCTGCTTCGAGATTCTTTTTCAAATGTTTTTCTTTAGCTGAGTCCATGATCTCCTCAAGTGGTTAAACTTTATTTTAGAGGACCAAAGCTCTAATACCAATTGTTAGAAACACTGAGAGGGGGGTAGTGAATCAGTGTTTACCTATTAATTATATTTCAGCAAATTAAACATATATCAAATGTGCATCCAAAGAAACATAACACATGATATGATTACAGAGAATCTTGATAAGAGGAAAACTCCGGTGGGGATTAGTACCCACAAATATTGTACTAAGTATAATGAACCTGTTAAAGTTCCTTTGCCCTGTTAGAAGCAGTCTTTACAAATTAAGTACAATGACCTGGTTAAAGGTCTAACCCTTTTAGGAGTCTTTTAAAAAAACCTGTTAAAGGTATATGGCTCACTGCCCAATAAGATGAAGGCTACAACCCTCTGAATGTTGATATGCACTATATCAAAATGAACTGCTGTGATGACACTATTGTATGATCAATTCTGTGTATGCGTGAATGCTCTTACTCTCTTAAAGAGCTATATCATGTACTGACTTCATAGTACTATCCCTCTGTAACTTCCTCTTGCACAATAATCGACACTTGTAACATAACATTACATTACATACTTATATGTTTACAATTGAATAGGTGCGACCCAAAATATAACACTAGTCGGCCTTTAAACCAAAATATACAACGCTTCCAAACAAGTCGGCCTAATAGTGTTTACTAAAACAGTAATTACATTAATACAAACTTATAACTAAAGGCGCTTAGCCATTACATTACAAAATCATTCACGCTGATCAAAACTGTAGTCGGCTTCGATGCTCTGTTTCCTAGACTGCAGGTTTACTAATCTGCCTGTAACTTTTCTGTACTGATGTTCCATACTCTGCGCATCTAGATCTAGCATGTATATACACCATAGAGTATATACCTAAGCACGCATGCTCTGGTGTGATCTCTAACATGTGTGTTGATGTACTGATCTCTGTATGTGTCTGTTTGCCCTGTTTTCACACTTAGTCATTTTGTCTTTCATAACAAAACTTAAGTATGACTTTGTTGCCATGATTGACAACACAAAATAAGTCATGCTTCCTCAGGAAGTCAACTTGCCAACAGAAGCATTCAGATTTTTTTTTTCAAAATCATTGAGCCCTACCCAGGGTGGCCTCTAACAAATTTGAGTGCAAAATGAAATGAGTGTGTGTGATGTGTGGAGTTAGGATTTTCCATACAATTCATCGACCACTTAGTGGTTTTTTTTTCCTTTGTTTTTAACTTTGGCATCACAATTCCCATGAGCTATAAGGTGCTTCTAGTTTTCTTTAAGAAAAATTATAATATCATATATGATATTTAATAAAGTAGTATTTTATAAATTACTTTATTAAATTATATTAGATAATAGTAACAAAATATCGTGACTATGTATTGTTAATGATTATTATCTTTGCATCAATTACTAATGTAAAATATTTACTAAGTATTATCTTATAAATTACGTAGTATATATTATTGATGATGCATGATAATTATTATTATTATTATTGAAAATATAAGTCAAAGGAGACCGAGTTGTGCTTATGAGGGAAACCTAGTGTCTAGGGGAGGTTTTGAGGGTGGTGTATTTTGGAAAATATCTAGGGGGCTCTTTATGAGTCAAGTTGGGTAATTTAACACACTTATGATGGTCATTTATGGTTATGTTGGTTAGGTTTGACTTTTACATCACTTTTGAGCCTTTTTGATGGATAAGAATACATTAGTGAAGGGGATCTTAATGGGGAATTAATTGAGCATGACTTTTTGGTTGCTAGGATGCCTTTTTACAACTGTTTGGAGGGCTCAAAATAAGCCTGATTGGATGAATCTAACCCATATTTTATTTCCCCCATTAACGTTGTAGTTGGTTGGAAATGCATAAATATGTGTTGAGACTTCATTTTGAAGCCATTTCTTACCTTTTAGCTTGTTGTTTTGTAACTTTCTGAGTTCTTGAAAGAGGCTAATGGAGTTTTGTAACCTAGGTACTGAGATGTATGGCAGAATTTTCACATTTTGATGATAAATAAATCTTGTGGGCCTTCTCAATTTCTGTTACTTTGTGTGCTAAGTGTCTTAGTGTAGTCTCTTATGAAATATTTTCTTCTTTTCATTGATATTATGTTTATACCAAAGAACGACTCTATGCAGAGATATGTCTACTTTCACATTGTAAGTTGTATCAAGGTAGCTAACAATTTGATGCTATGGGGGAAATTTTTCTTCCTTTTATTCTAAGTTCTTGAAAGAGGCTAATGGAGTTTTGTAACTTAGGTACTGAGATGTATGGTGGAATTTCCAAATTTTGATGATCAATAAATCTTGTCGACCTTCTAAATTTCTGTTACTTTGTGTGCTAAGTGTCTTAGTGTAGTCTCTTATGAAATCTTTTCTTTTTTTCCTTGATATTGTGTTTATACCGAAGAACACCTCTATGCAGAGATTAAAGTCATCATATTTTTCCATTAGTATACTTAAGGAAAAACATGATCTACACCATCTATTTACTCCACACTGATAGACAATGCATAGCACCACCCAATGCTAAGATTACATGATAAACATTGTTAAGTGTTATCCGATGACAAAAAGGTTAAAGGAAACCCGACGAGTAACAACAGTGCAACCCAACGGAACAACACAAAGAGGAAACTGAAAGACAAAGGGAACCCGACAAATAGTTTAGAAAAAGGAATGTCGAAAGACTTCAAGTTCAACCCGATGACCAAGAATTGACAGTCAGTTAGACCATGTAAAAAGTGGATCTAACTTTCCACATCAGATAAAAAACTGAAGTTGTATTTATAGCTTCTTGATTTACTTTTAAATCCATTATGTGTGGAGGAAGCAATGTATTTATTATTGTTTTAATTAGTTTTACTGATTTAAAACATGCAAACTAAAGATAAAGGCCAAGTTGTAAACCTTGGATCTAAGAGTTAACATTGTAATGTGTGATTCCAAGATATGTCAAATACTTGTATAAATAGGTGGTCAATCCATTGAGAATAGTTGTTGTTCAATGAAGATAGTAGCCACGGAGAGCAATTAGAGACCAGATAGAGAATTTAGATAGAAAGACAGAAATAAAATCAAGTCAGTTTCAAGAATAGAATAGAGGCTACCGACAAGCAGAGAAAATGTATTCATCAATAACTTAAGGTGATATTATAATTCTGAGAGCTTTAATGGATTTGTAATCAGAAATTATAGATTGTATGTAGTCAGGTCAACATTTGTACTCATTCTAACAAGTGTAGTACACTAATGAAATCCTTCTAAGAAAGGTGGGCTTAACCGTCCTATTGTAAAATCTCATAACTAAGTGCACACTTAAATAAGTGTTGCTAAAGCTCTTAACAAAGTAGATCTTAACAAGTCTCCACCTTAATACTCCTAATAGGGTAGATCATCAGAAGTGATAAAATTGTAAGCCTTAACTGGCTCCCTTTCATTTTGCATATAGTGAAGTTTTGTGGGCGCCATCCCCACTGCAGTTTTTACTTCCTAACAGGATTTTTCTACGATGCCATATCTTGTGTTATGTGTTTATCATTTTCATGAATGTTTCTATGAATGCTGCAAACCATTAAATACTATGAATGTACAATACATACATAAGAAAGAACAATAGTAATGGTTGGTAATACAATAATGTATGATTACTAATGATAAATAAAGAAAGGTGTTAAAAGTTTTAGAGGTACTGATTCACCCCTCCCCTCTCAGTACTACTTCCCATTAATTCCAACAATTGGTATCAAAGCTAAGTCTCTTCTTGGAAAGATTAAAGGCTTAAGAGAAAAGATCATACAATGGAGAAGTACAAACTTGATAAGAACATTGAGAACAAAAATATTGAGATACAGATGTTCTATGAACAATATAAAGAAGCTAGAATCAAGATGAGAGAGTTGTTGGATGAGAGAAAAGGCATGGTTTCCCAAAACAGTGAAAAAGATTATCAAGAAGAAGAGATTCCAGATTTCTTGAAATATTCAGGATCAAATACAAGTAATATATTAGATACATCAGAAGAGAACATCACAAATCTAAAGGAGATCAATCAACATCTGATAGAGAAAATAAAGATGTTGTAAATCGGTCAAGAGAGCCAGATGGTAAGAATTATTAATGTGATGAGTTCTGCTAGACAAGCTGAAACAGAAAGAACACTTGCTATTGATGACAAAAGGAAGATTACAGAGAAACTACAAGAAAAGGAATTGGAAATTAAAAGACATGCTAAGCATCACCATGATCTCACAAATCAGATTATTCTTATGAGTCAAGAAGAAAACAGAATAAATGTGGAACTCATTGAGAGAATACAAATTATCGGTGAACTAAGAGAAGAAAATAAAAAGTTAAAACATGAGGTTAGAATTCAACAACACCATAATGAGATTATCAGAAAGGCTGAAGAGAGAAATAAAAGAATGGATGACTTTCTTGAAGGACAACGAAGAGTCAACAACAACAACGATATAGGCTTTACCGAAAATGGAGAATCATCAAATCAAGCAAACTCAAAGAATGTCTATGAAAATCCAAGACCAAGAAAGCTAACGTGCAAGCATTGTGAAAAGCAAGGGCACACATCAAATGTATGTCAAGGTAAAATGAAAGCTATTACTAAATCTACACCTACATTCATAGGATTCTGTTATAAATGTAACAAGAAAGGACATAAGGCTTATGAATGCAAGAGTAAGATAGAACAGCCAAAGAAGGAAACCTACATGGACAAATACTATCCTACATGCAAGGTGAATGGGCACACATCTGAAGAATGCTAGAAAAAGAAAAGGCAAGCATGGAATCCTAAAGGACAAGAAACTCCTTATCAACCAAAGAGAATCGGTAATCAATATATATGGAATTACAATACTTGGACAAACTATACAGCATGTGGTAGATATGGTCACATTGCTTCAAACTGCATGAGAGCATGGACCAAAAGGTCTAGAGGCTGTTCAAACCCCAAAATGGCATGCTTACACTGTCATAAAGTTGGTCACCTCAAGAAATATTGAAAAGACTGATTGACAGAGACAAGCACATATCCCAATGGAAACACCATTGAAGATATCTAGAGGGCTAGAGACAAAATGTGGATAAAAGCTTCAAGCAATGATGAAGTTGGGCCAAGCAATTCAAATGGTGACACCCCATCCAATGGATCTGGTGACATCACCACCACCGCTTAAGATGAACAAGTATGGAACTGTACTATACCAAGTCATATTTTGCATCAATTCCATTATAAAATTGATAGATATTCAAAATTTGCATGAATAAAGATGCATATTATGTTACTTGTTACACTTCTGAGAAATCAACCCTGTCAGTACATGCATACTGAAAATCATCGGTAAAAAAAGAAGATAAGTTGTTCTACACTTATCAGAGATTGTCGGTCAACACACAAAGTGACTAAGTTACCAATATAACCCGACACCCATCGGTAAGAAAGGAAAGTTAAAAGTTGTCACTATAGAATACCGATATCTGTCGATACAAGAAACATTGTTAACAACTGTCCCAGGCAACTCAACTTCACCAATGATGTTTTGTAGAGTCTTCTTGAAAAAACCCATCTTCATATCCCAATGATTCATTGAGAATTTGTTACAAAGACCTAGGGAAAAAAGTCTATAAAATTTTGACGGGACAACTTCATTTTTCACCTGCGATTTGAAGAGAAAGCAGAGCGAAAGATAGAGTGATTAAAGAAAAAAAAGAAGAGCATCCTTAGATCAATCTATGCACATAGAAAATAGATCTTTCACCACCATTATGAATTGAAGTAAGTATCAAAGGCACCAAAAGATCTATGTCATCATTTTTCAAGAAAGCCTTAAATTTCTAGAATACCCTAAAACTTGAAAAATGATGACAACCACCTCAAGAACTGCTAAAATCAAGAATGATAAGAGGAATGTGGTTAAGTTGATCAAGAATAGTACATGTGTAGAGCCCAAGTATAATATCTTCCCAGAAATTGCATTGAAACCTGATGAAACCGGTGCATTTTTTAAAATCCCACCTAGGGTTTTGCTCATAGAAGATGTTAGGTCTTATATTCACTGGAAGATCACAGAGATAGGTGATATTGAAATGGATGAAGATTTTAAGAAGATATGTGATGTCGAAGGGAAACTGAAGGAAGAGCACAAACACTTGGAAGTCAAAGGGTTAACTAATGCCCTACATTTCTTGAGGGAATTCAAAACAGAATGGATAAGGTTAGTCTTGAGAAGAATGCATGACAAGAAGCTATGACTAGACCAACCCAAGAAAATAACCAAGGATTTTCTTCACACTATCACTGGTTATCCAATAACCAACAAACCTAGGGAACACAAGCATCCATCCATGAAAGAAGTTGAAAAAATCACCAATGTAGAAGGAGAAAACAGAGGTCTCAAAGTGAACACAATCACCGATGAAGAACTAAAATTTGGTGCATGTGTAGTTGGGTATAAAAAATTTCAAGCTATCAGATTGAACAACATTTCTACAACAGCAATAAGCACAACTTACAAGATAGTGAAAAAAGTAATTTAGATGGATCTGTGTGAAATCCTATTAAAACAACTTGGTGAGAACATGAACACAATCAGGTCTACAAAGACCAACACATGTAAGTTCAGCTCACTTATCATGTGTATCTTTTTCTATTTTCAAGAATACTTCCCTTCAGTAGGAAAAGTAAAATGGGACACTACCAAATCGATAACCCAACAGATTAGTGAACTGATTAAGTCACTAGGAGACAATTTTGAGTCTGTTATGTCTGCCTACTTCCTTGAGTTCAAGGAAAAGATGATGGAAAGGAGTAGGATTCCTGAACAACTTGTAGAAAAACATAAAGATGAAATATGTTTTATGGTGGACACAGATTTCACCCATATCAAACTAGCTATACCAAGGACAGCTTGGTTAGCACCAATGGATTATGAGATCAATATCGATCAAGCTACAAGTGCAATTGAGGCATTAATAAATGAGCCCATTGATAGAAAACAACCAAGGTTTGGAACTTATGAAGAGGCCAAATGAAAGATAAAACAAGGCCTAGAAATAAAGAAGACTGTAAACAAAAAGGATAAAATGGTTAAGAATCTCAAGAAGATTCTATCGGTAACAGATGATGAACAAGAACAACCAAAGACTACCGATGAACAGGGCACCATCAGTGAGGAACAAGAAGAAAAGAAATTAGATTCTGAGGAGACTGAATCTGATACACCTCCACCTCCTGCAAAGAAGCAGAGGACAAGGAGTCAAACTACTACAATGGATACAAAACCCCTTAAGAAAGGTCAAGTAAGGACCTACATAAGGAAGCAGCCAGCTAAGAGAACAAGGAAACCAACTGTGAAAACTACACCACAAAAGAGGAGGAAAAGGTCTGTTAGGAAAAAGGGTGACATAGAAGACACTCAAGATGATGAACCTAATGTAGCAAAGAAGAACTACAGGAATCAAACAATTGATGAAGCTACTGAATCCATTGCTTCACATGGTACAATGACTGATAATAAAATCAAAAAATGGGATACACTAAACCCAGAGGACCAAAATAAGATTCAAGAGGCAATTATAAAGTCAATGATCAAGAAAAAATATGCACCTGCAAAATTTTTTAGTCAAATACCTAAAGAGCTAGGCAAAAGAATATACCAACAATGGTCATATGCTCTACAAACTGAGAGAGAAGCAAGGGAGAGGGTACTAGTCACACTAATTCCTCCCGAATCCAAAGTTGAAGAGATCAAAGAAACACTCAATAAGAATTCAAGTAAATTTGTAGCCAAAATAAGGGCATACAAAGTATTAGAGAACAAATTCATAGAGATAGAAAAAATGACTGAAACTAAATGGAAACAACTTTTGGATCTACTGGCAGAGTCAACAAGTGGTGAGAATCAATTAATTCTCACCAACACACCTCATAGGGAGGAGGAGATAGACAATGCAAGTCCTCAGCACATTTCTCTGGACAATACCAAAAGTGATAATGAGCATATAAACATAGACATAGTCATGGATGATATCATCCAAGATATCACTAACTATGACTCTGACAAAGATCCATAGAAGAAAGATGATGTCATATTTATCACACTTAAGGATTAATGAAAGCAGCAAGAATTTCAAACATTAGATGGTACAATAATTAATGTTTCTAATGAATAAGTGCAGGACACTTCAATCATGGACTCCAAAGAACCAGACCCTGCAGACCAAGATCAAAAAGATGAAGATGTCAATGCTCCAAAAAATCAAACTGACAAGCAAGACACCACTCTGAATACATCCCAAGAAACCACTCAAAGAAATATGCCTGTACTAATGAAGGCAATAAATATTCTAGAGGGTAATGATAGAACTGCAGTGGAGGACACAAGCACGCCCGAGGACAAGGGTGATGCTAAAGTAATAGATACTACAGATAAAGAAAAAGATACAACTACATAGAAGGATACAACCGATGATTAGAAAGATACATCTACTGATCAAAATAAGGAGGAAACTCCAAAGGAAAAAGGGGACACACAAAGGTGAAGAAGAAAAGCAAGATGAGAAGGAGAAATAATCAAAAGAAAAATCAGCAGAGACACCCAAGGTTGAAGGAGAGGCATCTTCACAAAACTGACAAGTTCCACCCGAGAAGAAAACTCAAGAAGCATCTTCCACAAGGCCTTCACCAACCACTTCAAAGAGAAAAAATGAACTAGCTATGGTAGTTCATGCATCTGAATCCCCACAAATCTTGAAGAAGAAGAAAGGAAAGAATAAGAATCCAGTAACTCTGGATGAAGTCATTGAGATTCTAGTTTTTGATCCAAGAACATTGGATCCAACTACATTGACAAAATATGCAAAGCTCTATGAGAGAAAATCTATTCAAGACAAACTAAAGAGAGCAGCAAAAGAGGCCAAGGTACTAGAAGTAGCAAAAGGAATACTTCAACAGATTTTACCTGATATAGATATTGATCAAAAAGCTCCAATACTTAATCAACTGGTAATACTCACAGATACAATAACATCTCACAATATTGACGCTGAGAAGGTTATGAAGAGATACTTGAACAAAAATATGAGTTCAAGCTAGTCGAGAAAATAAGCTAGGAAGTGGCATTGAAAAATGTTAAGCTATCTGGATTAGTAAGTACAATTGATCCAATCATCTCAGAAGCTATTACCTTAATATAGAAATTGTGCACTTTAGATCAACTCACTTAGGAGTATACTGACAAAATAGCAAAATTTGATGTTGATCTTAATTCCAGTGCACAAATTCTCACCAACATTGAAGAAGCACTTAAATTGCATGATGAACAAATCATACAGGCTAGGAAATAGATAGGACATACAGTTTACAGAGATGAAGTACAAAGATGAGGTAAATGAGCTCCATGCTAAGCTCATACCAACACTTACACTCCTGCAACAACATGTGACATAGGCAAATACACTAATTGTCACCCTAGAATTGTCTGTCCTAGACAACATTTATGATATGCACGCGAGGCTAGAGCTACACCACATGGCTCTAGAACAACTAAAAGAAAAATGGGAGAAAATGCTCGAAGATATCAAGACAACCCACTCAAATGTATTTGACACATTGTAAGTTACACATTTTTGTCACAATTTTGACATATTATAAGTTGTACATTTTTGTCATAAGTATCAAAGAAAGGGGGAAATTGATATGTTCACTCACCTCAATTAAAAGGAGGAAATCGTGTGTATAGTAAAAGAGAAATGAAAATACAAGGAGAAAATAATATGTACATGAAAAGAAAAGAATAGATAATGTATAGTATACATGTACATATACTTATACTATACCAATGCATACAGTTAGGGAGATTCATATGATCACAAGGATATAGACATGGTGTACATACTAAACACTTTAGTATTATGCACATATTAGTATTTGATACTAATGTCAAAGGGGGAGATTGAAGGAATTATAGTTTTCCATTAGTATACTTAAGGAAAAATATGATCTACACCATCAGTTTACTCCACACTAACAGACAGTGCACACCACCACCTGACGCTAAGGTTACTCGATAAACACTGTTAAGTGTTATCCGATGACAAAAAGGTTAAAGGAAACCTGACAAGTAACAACAGTGCAACCTGATGGAACAACACAAAGAGGAACCCGATAGACAAAGGGAACCCAATTAATAGTTCAGACAAAGGAATGCTGATAGACTTCAAGTTCAACCCAATGACCTAGAACCGACAGTCAATTACACCCCGCAAAAAGTGGATCTAACTTTCCACGTTAGATAAATCACTGGCGTTGTATTTATAGCTTCTTGATTTACTTTTAAATCCATTATGTGTGGAGGAAGTAATGTATTTATTATTATTTTAATTAGTTTTACTGATTTAAAACATGCAAACTAAAGATCAAGGTTAAGTTGTAAACCTTTGATCTAAGAGCTAATATTGTAATGCGTGATTCCAAGATAGGTCAAATACTTGTATAAATAGGTGCTCAATCCATTGATAATAGTTTTTGTTCAATGAAGATAGTAGCCATGGAGAGCAACTAGAGACTAGACAGAGAATTCAAATAGAAGGACATAAATAGAATCAAGTCAGTTTCAAGAACAGAACAGAGGCTACCGACAAGAAGAGAAAAGGTATTCATCAATCACTTTAGGTGATATTATAATTCTAAGAGATTTAATGGATTTGTAATCAGAAATTATAGATTGTATGTAGTTAGGTCAACATTTGTACTCATTCTAACAAGTGTAGTACACTAATGAAATCCTTTCAAGAAAGGTGGGCTTAACCATCCTATTGTAAAATCTCATAACTGAGTGTACACTTAAATCAGTGTTGTTAAAGCTCTTAACATAGTAGATCTTAATAGCTCTCCACCTTAGTACTCCTAATAGGGTAGATCATCAAAAGTGATCAAATTCTAAGCCTTAACCGGCTCCCTTCCATTCTGCAGATAGTGACATTTTGTGGGTGCCATCCCCACTGCAATTATTACTTTATAACAAGATTTTACTGTGAAACCATATCTTGTGTTATGTGTTTATCATTTTCATGAATGTTTCCATGAATGTTGCAAACCATTAAATATTATGAATGAACAATACATACATAACAAAGAACAACAGTAATGGTCGGTCATACAATAATGTATGATTACTAATGATAAATAAAGAAAGGTGTTAAAAGTTGTAGAGGTACTGATTCACCCCTCCCCTCTCAGTACTACTTCCCATTAATTCCAACAGAGATATATCTACTTTCACATTGTAAATTGTATCAAGGTAGAAAACAATTTGAATCTATGAGGACAAGTTTTCTTCCTTTTAGGATTGTGATCATTTTGTGATCTTCTTATGAATTTTTAATGCAAGAACATGTGTAGTAAAGAGTTATGCATGTTAGAGTTTAGTTTTGAGTCAAGTTGTGAGAGGGTATGTTGTGTAGGTTTAGTGAAGTGTTTGGTAGATCACCTTTAGGAGTTAGATCTCATTTTTATGTTTTCCATAGATAACCCTTTACTCTACAAAAATCTTAATTTAGGTAAGTTTAGGTGAGGTTCCGTTAAGAACCAGCTTTCTATGGAGGTTAGCTTCCACTATCTAAGCCCACAATTAGGGAATTTTTCCCATCTTCACTGATAGGTTGGCTTTACTCAGTAGGGGTTCTCTATTTAAGTGATAACAATTTTAAATTCTCAAATTTTCTTATGTAATTATTTTATAATGCATAAAAATATAATGGCATAAAGGATAAATTTTATATTCTAGTAATAATTCGATTTGGTAATAAAGGAAAGTATTCCAAAGATGATATTATGCATTCATGGGAGTCATTATGAATTATTTGTCATGTCATTTGGGCCCAGTAATTTTCTTCCTACCTTTAAAGGCTTGATTAACAAAATATTTTATATTTTTCTTCATAATATTATTTTTGGATTCCTTGATGGTATTCAATTTATAGGAAAAACTAGGAAACAAATTAAAGTACATTCATCCATAATTATAGCATCTTGTCTATATTAAACTATGTAATAATTTTTTTCAAGTTTTCTGAAGATCAAAAGGAACTTGGGTGACCTATACAGAGTGTATCTTTAATAGGTTTTTGGGTTAACCTCAAAATATCCTATGAATGAAAACATGACCCACTCCTAAGACAATCAAGAGAATTTATGGAACTTTTTGGTGTCCTAAATACTATTATTAAAACATTGATCGATATTGTAAAGAAAAAAATTGGCCTTGTATTTCTTAAAAAAATGCCTTCACATAAACCTTTATCCTTGCATCACCTTGCTACTCACCGAATAAATTAGGAGCTCACATTGAATTTTAACTCAAGATAGAATCAATAATGATGGGAAGCTCAGAATATTTAACCAAGGTTTACATATATATAACCATCCTACTTTAGTTGTAACAAGAAACATGTTTCAATTTATTCAAACATCAACAACCACACCACAAAATATCTGCACTTGTCTTTATTCACATCAAATTCATTTTTCATTATAGTGTACTTCAAATCCCATAGGAATCGGTCTACCAAATATATTCAATCACTATACTTTCCAAAGATCTCTCTGGCCTTTCTCCCTTACAATATCATTCGACCATTGAGGTTTGTTTCTCACCATTGGCCTTCTTCCTTTCAGGTTCCTTTGTTCTTTGACCAACCCCCAACTCACAAGTCACCCACCTTCAAATAGATGGGAAGTCAATTTTATTAACAAAAGATGTCAATATATTCATTTGTAACTATGGGTTTGTTTATTCTTATCTTCCTATCACTAATTAGACATAAAGTCTGCTACAGGAAACTCACTTCCAAATTGAGCCCATGGAAGGAGTCTAGGACTTAACAAGATAGATGAAATTTACCCCCTTCACCATAGGAACAAGCCTCCTTCAACACCAAAACTAAAGTAATTTTTAGAAACAAGCTTAATTAAGAAAATGAAAATTGAAGAAGAAATCAAAAACAAAGAAAGGGAAGTAGCTACCCCTACATTAGACTCCCCAGGTAGAGAAATAATCATGAGATCCTTCTCATGAGTTATAAAATAGAATAACTTAAATTATTAAGTTCAAATTTAGAGATCCAAGAAGAGTACTCTACCAGATGATTTTTCCACTTCACCATATATTTTTTATTTTTTTTGTTGGAGGATTCAGACCTGTGAGGCAACCTAGCAAGGCACGAAGCCTGCGAGCTACCAACCAGCGAAGGCCACCTTGACATTTTAGGAACCCGATACGGGCCCACTCGTGCCTAAAACCTCTTCGTCTTAGAGCCAAGGAATGAGGAGCATCCACGCTCCCAAATTCACCATATATTTTAAGTATTTACTCTTTTAGGTTTTCTTCAAAAGTTGTGTATACATAATGCACTCTATGTGTTGCAAAGAAGATGAAGTTCCTTTTTGTTTCCCAGTGTTTGATTGCTTTGTCTATGTTGCATCATACTCAACATCTTCCTTATAAGGGTACAAATTGGCTACATTAAAAATGGGTGAAATCCCAAAGTCTAAAGGAAGAGCTATTTCATAAGCATTGTCTGAAAATATTCTTAAAAACATCCAAGGACCGATTAATTTCATTTCTAGTTTATTGTAATCGCCTTTAGGAAATATGTCCTTCTTAAGTTGAGCCAATACAAGGTCTCCAACCTAAAAATTTATCTCCCTTCACTTTTGATCAACTTGTTGATTATACAGCTTATTTCTTCCTTCTATATTCATCTTGAACAACGCCTCTCTATGTTAACAAGTTCCATAAACCTAAATACCCTTGTTGGATGCATCTCATACACAACATAGAAGGGACTAAATCTAGTGCTCTGGTTAGGATATCATTAAATGTAAACTCTACGTGATCCAAGGCAATATCCCAATTACCTAGTGTTTTTCTAGCAATGCATCTCAACATGTTTCCAAGACTTTAATTAACAGCCTTATTTTGACAATCTATTTGGGGGTGGTGAGTATTGTAGGATTTGAGAAACATGCGAATCCACAGAACCTGAATACACCTGCATGCAAATAGCTTGATACAAAGTAGAAGCGCAGAAATGAAAAAGCAGAACACAGAGATGCTCAAAAGAAGAGTCACAATATAATTCTCTATGTTATGAAAAAACATTACAAAGTTCAACCTATAAAGGTGAACAAACCCTAAAACATAAAAGCTAGGTTGCGCAATATAATTAATATAAAGTATTAATTATATGCACCTAAGAGATAGCTTAAGAGAAAAAGAGTAAGAACTAACTAATTACTCTAACACCCCGCCTTAAGCGAAGCTCAAGAGGTAAGCTAACCTAGCACAGCTAAGAAAGCAGGAAATGGGTCCCAGCAACAAGGCCTGATCAGGTACCCAACAACAAAGAAATCTCTATAAATCGGGGAAATAGAGAAAACCCAGTGGGAAAAACCCTACCCCAAAAAGAGATATAAAAGCAAGAAAAGACAAAAAGAATGACTTCAAGAGACTCTCTCAAAGCCAGTAGTACAATGCGTGCTACTAACCCCCCCTGTGAGAGAGGTTCGAGGCTCCAAAGCCCCCTTAGAATGAAAGAACCCCTGGAGCAATGAACAAACCACTACAACTCCAATGCAGAGGAGTGAAAGTCAGTGGATGATGAAGAGGTGACCTCAAAAGATGAGGTGTCACTGGAAGGCTGAGCTGATACTCAAATGAGAAGACACGAGGATCCTGAAAGGGAATCCCCAATGCAAGTGGTATGACAGGTGTGCTGACACTGTCATGAGAGAGGAGATGAGTGTCCTCTGAAGAATCCTCAACAACT
>MU226804.1:3464179-3481812 GCA_018584345.1 Thuja plicata
ATAGGAGAAGTCTCAAAAGAAGAGAACAAATCCTGAGAAGATGCCATATGGTGAGAAGCACCGGAATCCAGTATCCAAGGGACCTGTGAAGGGGATGCAATAGATGCCCGTAATGCATGACCCTGTCTAGATGTCAAAGATGAGGCAGAAGACTAAAAAGCAAACCCCTGTGAGGTGGAAGAGGATGGAGAGGAAATAGTGCTCTTCTGAAGGAGAGCTTGCAAATCTACAATCTATTTCTCATAGCCATCAAATCTCTTCTGATAACACTGTGACTCATCATGGGACCCCTTCTGACAATAAGAACAAGTGTGGTTTTGATTCTTCTGTTTCTCCTTTTTAGAAGAAGATGGTGGGCTAGTAGAGTGCTGAGAAGAGGAATCAGATATCTGCTTCAGCTTCGGCTTCTGTGTATCCTGAGATGACTTGGCAAGCAATGCCTGTGACTGTGAACCTGTAAGAGAATCCATCTGACTGAGCTTGGACTGCTCATGAGTTAACCTATCACAGAAGGTCTCAAAAGAGGGCATAACATGCTGTGCACCCAGTGCATCCATAGTGGAGTAGAAGGTAGAAGTGAAAATATGATAAGGACCACGAAGCTTGGAGAGTATCAGGAAGATACACTCATCATCTGACTTCGTCTTTCCAGCAACCTGTAGAATGGATCGAAGAGACTTGAAATTCATCAGGAAGTCCTCAATGTTGGTGAATGAATCAGGTGCCAAAGAGGTGAACTCTGCATCTATCTAGAGAATCCTAAACTGATCCATGGTGCCAAACAAGGAGGAGAACTTGTCCCACATATCCCTGGGTGTAGTCAGACCATCCAGGTGGAACAACAACCCATCTGAAATGTTCATGGCAATGAGGCCCATTGCCTCATCCATCCAGTTTCTGTGCATAAGCACCTCATAAGGCCTCTGAAGAACTGGCTGAGCTACATCCATGCAGGACCATAAACCTCGTGACATGAGGAGTCTGGTCATGTGTGGCTTCCATGTGTGATAGTTATGGGGTGTCAGCCGGGGCACAAAGGGATCTGACATTGAGAGAAGAATAAGACGGAAGTAGAAGGGTCAATTTCTGAAAGTAAATAATAGAAAGCAACAACACTCCCCCTACAATGTACGATTCTAACCCCCGTACAACAAAGAACCAATAACTGAAAGCACAAAGAAAACTAGAGAAAAACCTGAACACCGGATGCAAAGAAGAAGGGAAAACAAAGCCTCTACTTCAGCGCTGAAAAAAGGAACTCAAATGGCTGAATCAGGAAACCAAACTAGCATATTTGCGTCCATCTCAGAAAGACCTTTCCGATGATATAATATACTTGCATTTTCGAGTCCGTTTGCTCAAGTTACGAGAAAAAAACCAACAGGACCCCTAAAAAACAAGTCACTGGAAAAAACCAATCATGAGCTTAATATTGACGGCCAAATGCCCGTTGTAGGTGGTGGCGCGGCAGTGGCCCATGGGCGGCACCATCGGTGGAGGTGGCAGACTGGCAGAGCAGCGGCGGCGGGAGGACCTGGCGCGGCCGGTGGCCGGTGGGCGGCGGTGAGCCCGGGTGGCGCGCTGGTGGCCGCTGGGCGGCGCGCTGACCAGCAGCAGAGCGCTGGCGGTGCGCGAGCAGCGCGCTGGTGGCGCACTAGAGGCGCGTGCTGGAAGCACCCAAAAAGGGGTGAAAAAGCATGTTTTTTGAATTTTTTTGAGATTTTTTTCTCAATTTTTGAGCCTGTACGGCCCTAGAAGGCTAGAAATTTTTCCCTGTGGTCACAGAGGCCAAAATAGTCAAACTTTATATGTTTTTCGACTCTCCCGGGCCCTCTAGATGCAATGGCAGAGTCTATTTTTTCTCAAATGACTCTAGAAAATGGCGCCTCCTTCAAAGTAACCAAAAAAACCCCAAACAAGCTGTGGTTGTCCTCTTCGAATCGTGGCTTCAAAAAACTTCGATCAGGCAGCGACAGGGTGGCTCTGATACCATGTAGGATTTGAGAAACATGCAAATCCACAGAACCCGAATACACCTGCATGCAAATAGCTTGATATAAAGTAGAAGCGCAGAAATGAAAAAGCAGAACACAGAGATGCTCAAAAGAAGAGTCACAATATAATTCTCTATGTTATGAAAAAACATTACAAAGTTCAACCTATAAAGGTGAACAAACCCTAAAACATAAAAGCTAGGTTGCGCAATATAATTAATATAAAGTATTAATTATATGCACCTAAGAGATAGCTTAAGAGAAAAAGAGTAAGAACTAACTGATTACTCTAACTGTGGTGAGTATAGCTAAAACTTGTATTTGTGCCCAGTTTCTTCCATAAGGACCTCCAAAAATGATCCACAAATTTAGAATCCCTATTAGAAATGATACTTTTACAAATTCTATGCAATCTCACTACTTTAAAGAATAAGTTTGAAAAGTTTGTGGTATAAAAAGTTTTCTTACATGGTATGAAATGCATTATTTGTTAAAATCTATCTACCACAACAAAAAAGAGTCATTGCCCCTTTGTGTTTAAGGAAACCACAACACAAAATCCATACTCATAGAATCCAAAGGCCAGTTTGGAATTGAAAGTGGATAATATAAGCTAGAATTTTGAATTCTTCCTATAGCATGTTGAAAAATTCTACACCTTTCCACATATCTTCTCACATATACCTGCATTTAGGACCAATACTAATGAGTACTCAACTGTAAATAATTTTTTTCCTATCCAAAGTGACCAACAAGACTACCACAATGTTTCTACATCAAATTGTCTCTCATGGAACCATTGGTAATGCATAATTTGTTCCCCTTGAACAACATACTATATTGAATAAAAATTCCACCCATGGTTATCTATTATTGCAAATAAGATCACTACAAGCTTCAAAATCTTCTTTATAATCTACATCTTTTGTATACAACTCTTTCAAACTTCCAAAACCCACACTGTTAGTTAGTATTTTACATAAGAAAAAAAATTTCTACTCAAAGCATCATAAACTATATTCATTTGTCCACTTTTATGCTTCAAAAAAAATTTAAATCTTGGAGATACTCAACCCATTTGGTATGTCTCTAATTCAACTTGTGTTGGTTTCTTATAAATTGCAAAGCATGTTTATTTTTGTATTCAATCAATTCTTTTGAAAGTATATAATGTATCCATTTCTTTAAGGACTCAACCAAAGCATCATTTCTAGATCATAAGAATAATACATCATCTTTGCATCTTTTATTTTCTCACTAAAGTATGTTATCATTTTTCCCTTCTTGACTCATGACAACCCCAATATCCAACCCACTAGCATCACACTTCACTTGAAAAACCTTATCAAAATCAAGCAAAGAAAGACTGGGATGCTCACTTACTTTATTTTTGAGAAATCTAAAAATTTCTTGAGCTTTTCTAGTCCATTAATAGATTTCATTATTCCCTTTAATAGTCTCAAGAATGGGTGCTACCACATGACTGAAATTTCTAATAATTTTTCTATAAAAAAAATTGCTAGGCTGTGAAAAATCCTTACCTCCATTACACTTTTTGGTGTTGTTTATTCAAGTATGGCTTAAATTTTTTCCTTTTCCATCTTTATCCTTTCCTTGGACACCAAAAAATTCCAATTAAATCATTTTGATCTACAAAAACATACACTTCTTGAGATTTATTTACAACTTTTCTTCATGTAGTCTCCTCAATACTTGTAAATGCTCCAACTTCTCCTCCTTAGATGTGCTAAACGTCAAATTATCATCCAAATACACAATCACAAATTTTTAAAGGAATTTTTTTAATACCTTATTCATAATTATCATAAAAGTGTTGGGTGCATTAGAAAACCCAAAAGGCATAACTAGTCATTCATATAAATTATCACTAGTCTTAAATATTGGTTTCCATTCATCCTCCAGCCTGATTTGTACGTGCTCGTAGCCACTTATCAAGTCTATTTTAGAAAAATGCATAGAGCCACTTAAGAAATCCATTAAATCTTCAATTATTGTAATGGGAAACCTTTATCTTATAGTAATTTATTAATACCCCTTGAGTCAGTACACATATACCATTCACCCCCTTTCTTTGGTACAATTATTGTAGGATCAATGCAAGGGTTGAGGCTTCCCCTTATCAATACTTTCTCTAAAAGATCCTCCATCTGCTTCCTTATCTCTTCACTTTCCATAGGTTTCAACATATAGGCTACCTTTTTTTGAAGGATAGCTCCTGGAATCAAATCCATATAGTGGCTAATTCTCCTCATAGGAGAAAACTCACTAGGTAAATCACATTCAAATATGTCCATGTGTTCAGTAAAAATATATATAAATTCAAGAGGAAAATCATCAAGTTTTGTAGAAGTAAACACACATCTAGGTTAAGAACCAAAGAAAATATTACTTCCTCATTCTTCATGTCATGTATGAGTTCCTTACCACTGCAACATTACCAATTATTAGTGCCACTACAATTTTTGTCCTCTTCTTTGTCTTTTATAGACATCAAAATATGTTTCACTCCATCCTTCTAAAAGGTATAGGTATTCTCCCTTTCATCATGCACTACTTTCTTGTCAATTTTCCACATTCTACCAAGCAATACATGGAATACATCCATGGGATTTATATCACATAATACACTCTATTTTTGTTAACCATTAAACCTTGTGAGGAGATGGATGCTTGATTATTTTAAACTATAACTTAACTACCATCTTTGTTGAAATAATATTATCCATACTACTACTATAAATAATAAATCTAAAATATTTAACTTTTGATTTGTATTTGGTTTTGAATAAGGCTCTCCTTTGAACTAGTTTTTGTCTTTCCTTTTGGGCATTCAATAATACCCTCTTTAGAAACAAAGACTTTCCTTATTCAAGTTCTTCCTTTTGATGGAAAGTTGACCCCAAACTCTCCTTATTACCATGAAAAATTTTATTTATCCTTTCAAAATATGTAATCCCTCCTTCAGAAGACTCAAAGCATTCCCAACTAAAACACTTTCCAGAAAAACCTTTGTTAGATAACTGAGAGGGGGGGTGAATCAGTTAGATCCAAATAATCCTACAGTCCCAAATTCTCCCAAATGTATATAACTGATGAAATTATTTTTCCATTAGTATTCAAAGAACACTTTTGGTAAACATACACCGAAAGATAGAACAAAGAGAAAACCAAAAATGGAGATATAAGAGATCACCGAAAATTGCTAAGTACAAAGAGAACCGACGACACAACTTTGTGTGTAAACCAAAAATGAAAATTCAGAAGGATAAGAGGAACCCAACAGAGGAACCCAACAAGAAGCTTATATTGAAACCTGAGAGATAGTCAAAGAAAAAATTGAGAGAATTGTTCAAGCAAGGAACCCGAAAGACAGTCAACTGATTTCAAAGCATAACCAACCAACAGAAATCGAAAGTCAGTTGAAGCCTGCAAAAAGTGGATCTAACTTCCATATCAGATAAAATAGTCTTATTCTATTTATAGAATCTTGATTTTTTTTATAACCATTTCTTTAAGGACAAGAAACATGAATGTAAGTGTTTCAATCAGTCTAACTAGTTTACAACACATAGACTGGGAGATCAAGGTTTAGTTGCAAACTTGTGAACTTAGAGTTGATATTGTTTTATGTGAAACTTAATTAGGTCAATCTATCTTATAAATAGATGTTGTAATAATTCTTTAAAAAAGAGAGGATGACTAAAGCCTATGAGGACATCTATGGATTAGACTGAAAGTTTCAAGAACTAGAACTGCAAAAGGTGAATTTGGTTATCAAGAACCAAGAATAGAGGCTACCGAGCAACGTAGGTATTATTCAATCACATTAGGTGATATAATTATTCATGTAAACTTAAATGAATCTATAATAAAAAATAGGAGATTACATACACCATGTCAAATTATAATTTGTTGTTATTCTAACAAGTGAAGCAAAGTGTAAAAATCCTTTCAAGGAAGGTGGATTTAATAGTCCAATTGTAAATATCTTAACCGAGTGCACACTCAACAATGTTGCAAAATATCTTAACAAAGTAGACTTTAATAGGTCTCCATAGATACTCTTGACAGGGTAGATCATCATAAGTGATCAAATTATAAGCCTTAACCAGCCCCTTCCAATCTGCAGATAGTAAAGAATTTGTGGGTGTCATCCCCACTGCATTTTTTACTTCCTAACAAGAGTTTTCTGTGATATCATATCCTGTGTTATGTGTCAATTACTTTCATGAAATTTTCTATGAATGTTCACATGTTTGTTAAGTTAAAGAATTGATAAGTCCGACACAAAGATAGAATAGATTAGATGGTTGGATATACAACTGATTAAACAAAGGTTAATTGATAAAAGGATTCAAAAGTTTTAGAGGTACTTATTCACCCCTCCCCTCTCATTACACACTTCCCATTAATTACAACAATTGGTATCAGAGCCTAGACTCTTATTTGGAAATCTTAAAGGCTTAAGAGAAAATATCATACAATGGAGAAGTACAGACTTGATAAGAGTGTTGAAAATTAGAAGCTATAAATTTAGATCTTCTATGAGCAGTATAAAGAAGCTAGAATCAAGATGAGACAATTGTTAGATAAAAGAAAGATCATGGCATCTTGTTGTAATGAAACAGATTACCATGAGGAAGAGATACCAGATTTCTTTGAGTCATCAGGATGAACATCAAAAGAAAGCATCACAAGCTTAAATGAAATCAGTCAACATCTGGCTGGACAAGTGAAATTTGTGCAAATCGGTCAAGAGATACAAATGGTAAGAATGATTAATGTCATGAACAATGCTAGACAAGCTGAAAAAGAAAGAACACTAGCTATTGATGATAGAAGGAAGATTACTAAAAAGATACAAGAGAAAGAGTCTAAAATACAAAGACTTACAGAGCATCACCATGAGATTATAAATTAGATTATTCTTATGAGTTAAGAAGAAAATAGAATAAATGTTGAACTCATTGAAAGAATAGAAGCTATCGGTGAGCTAAGAGAAGAAAATGAAAAGTTGAAACAAGAAATCAGAATTCAGTAGCAACATAATGAAATTATGAAGAAAGCTGAAGAAAGCAATAAAAGAATGGATGATTTTCTTGAAGGACAACAGAGAGTCAACAACACTGATCTAGGCTATACCAAGAATGGAGAATCATCAAATCAAGTTGATCCAAAGAATGTTAATGCAAATCCAAGACCAAGAAAGCTAACATACAATCACTGTGGAAAGAAAGGCCACACATCAAATGTATGTAGGAGAAAAATGAAAGGTATTCCTAAATCTACATCTTCATTCATAGGATTTTGTTATAAATGTAACAAGAAATGAAATAAAGCATATGAATGTAAGTCTGAGATGAAACAAAAAAAAGAAGGAAACCTACATGAACAAATATTTTCCTACTTGAAAAATGAATGGGCACACAACTCTTGAATGCTAGAAGAAGAAAAAGCAAGCATGGAAGCCTAAAGGTCAAGAAATTGGCTATCAACCGAAAAGAGTTGGTAACAAGCCTATATGGGATTACAACACATGGAAAAATTTCACAGCATGTGGAAGATTTGTTCACATTTCTGCAAACTATATGAGACAGTAGACAAGAAATTCTAGAGGTTGTACTAACCCCGAAATGGCATGCTTACATTGTCATAAAGTTGGTCATCTCAAGAAAGACTGTAGAGACTGAATGATAGAGACCAGCACATTTCCCAATGGAAATACCATTGAAAACATCTGGAAGATGAGAAACAAAATGTGGAGGAAAGCTACCAACAATGATGAAGCTGGACAAAGCAATACAATTGGTGACACCCTATCCAATGGATCTGGTGACATCACCACCCCCACCTAAGAAGAACAAGTAAGTATGGAACTGCATTATCCCAAGTATTATTTTACATCAGTTCCATAATATGTTGATAAAATGTCAAATTAGCGTAAGTAAAGATGCATCATGATATTACTTGTTAAATCTATGATAAACTATTCCATTGGGAAATACATACTGAAATCTATTAGTATAGGCTCAAATCTTAAAATGCCTACACTTACCGAAAAGTGTTGGTTAGCATGTAAAAGAAAAATTTTCTAGTGTAAACAAAACATTGTTGATAATCAAGCAAGTTGAATAAGTTTTTTTCGCAAAACATCAAAACCTGTTGGTAAAAGCCAGAGGTTTTGACGACTGCCCCAAAATATCACGTTGTCACCAAAGAGATAAGTTAATGTTCAAACTGACACCTCTGTCTTCACACACTGACGAGTAGTTGAGCATTAATGACTCATTTTTAGGGAAAATGTCTATAAAAGGGCAACAAAAGGGTTTCATTGTTCACCATGACCAAAGCAGAGTGATGAGAGAGAAATTTGAGAAAATAGCAGAGTGACTTCAGCTTGACCTAGAGCACTCCAATAGATCAGTGACCACTACAGTTCTAAATAGTAAGTTCCTACAATTACTAAGAACTATGTTTTACGCAATTTTCAGAAAGCCCTAAATTGTGTGAAACAATGGCCATGACCTTGAGAACCACCAAACTAAAGAACATCAAGAAGGATGAGGTTAAACTCATCAAGAATTCTATATGTGAGGAACCCCACTACAAGATTTTCCTTGAGGTTATATTACAACCCAACAATGCTGGAGCATTCTCATGAACACCAGCCAGGGTTTTGCTCATCGAAGATGTGCAAGCATACATCCACTGCAAGATTGCAGAAATTGGTGACTTAGAGGTGGAACAAGCTTTCAAGAAGCTATGTAATGAGGATGGATCCATAAATGATGAAAAAAAATGCATAGAGGTGAAAGGGATCACTAATTCCCTATTGTTCCTGAAGGTATTCAAAATTGAGTGGATTTGGTTAGTACTGAGAAGAATTCACAATCACAAGCTATGGCTGGATGAGCCTAAAATGATAACCCGAGATGTTATTCATGCAGTCACTGGTTATCTTGTAACCAATAAGGTAAAGGCATTGAAACACCCACCCAAGGCTGAGATTGAAAAGAACACAGGAGCCAAGTGTGATGGCAGAGGACTGAAGGTATTCACTATTACCGATGATGAAATGAAATTCAGAGCATGTGTCCTAGGCTACAAATTCTTCCAAGCTAGCAAGATGAACAACATTGAATCTGGAGCAGTGGATACATCTTATAAAATTATAAAGAAAGGAACTCAGTTGGATCTGTCTGAACTTCCATTGAACTCTTAGAAGAAAACTTTAGAACAATCAGAAATGCAAAGACAAATACATGTAAGTTTGGCTCACTTATCATGTGCATTTTATTTTACTTCCAAGAATAATTTCCATCTATAGGAGATGTAAAATGGGATACCACAAAACCAATCACCATGCATATCAATGAATACATAAAATTATTGGGAGACAACTTTGAAATAGTCATGGATGAGTACTAATTTATAGGATTCAAGGACCGAATGTAGAAAAGGGTAAGGATCCCTGAACAACTTATTGAGAAATTGAAAGATGAAATATTCTTCATGGTTGACACATACCACACATACATCAATTCTGTTGTACCAAGGATAGCGTGGTTACAACCATTAGACCATAAGGTAAATATTGATCAAGCATCTAATGCAATCAATGCATTGATAAATGAACCCTTAGACAAGAAACAACCAAAGTTCAGAACTTATGAAGAGGCCAAAGAAAGAATCAAATTTGGCTTGATTATAAAGAAGATTGACAGGAAAAAGGATAAAATGGTCAAGAATCTAAAGAAAGTATTTTCGGTAACAGAAGAAGAACCTGAATAGGAAGAAGAAGTTGAAAAGGAGGAAGAGACCAAAGGTCAGTCACCCATTGGTGAAGCTGGAGAAAAGAATGACTCCGAGGCCACAGATTTAGATTCACCACCTCCTCCACTAGCTAAGAAGCCAAGAACCACAGCTACATCAAGAACAAGAATCCAATCAGCTAAGGACTCAAGTCCTTCACCATTGAAGAAAGGTCAAGTAAGGACCTACAACAAGAAACTGGTCACACAGAAAAGAGGTCCAACCAAAACAAGAAAAAAAGATTAAGGTTCCAGAAAGCATTGATGAGGTATGAAAATCTATTGAAAATTTAGGATCCATCACAAATTATAAGATCAGAAGATGGTTAGAACTGGATCCAAAAGATCAAAACAAAGTTTAATATGCCATCATTGCAAAGATGTACAAATTCAAGTACATGCCAATACAATTTGAAGGTAATATGGTACCAAAGGAACTCTTGAATAGATTATATGCCAGATGGTCATATGCAATAAAGAATGAGAATGAGATGAGGGAAAGAGTACTTGTTTCTCTTATGCCTCCTGAATTCAAGAGGGAAGAAATTGATGAAATGATGGAGAAGCATAAAAATGAGTTCTCACCCAAGTTGAGAGCCTACAAAGTTCTTGAAGGAAATCTTATAGAGCTTGAAAAATAAAGTCACAAAAAGTGGAGTAAAATACTCAATAGACCTATTGAGGAAGCAAGCCCTGAAAAAGGACCACAACAGAAAGATGATAATCAGGAAACTCAAGAACAAATAATAATCAAAGATGCATAAGATGACACATCAGTTGAGTTAGATAAAGAAGAACTGGACATAGCTGGAAACAAGAATATGGATGTTGCAAATGAGTCATGGCCAAACACCACTATGGACACCATCGTGGATAACACAATCATTGACATAACCGATGATCCAATAGAAGAAATACAAAAAGATGAAGATGTCACTATTATCAAGGACAAAACCGATGAACAAGACAATACATTTGACACTTCATAGGTGAATATACTAGGAAACATGCCAATATTGATGCAAACCATCAATATACTTTAAGAAAAAGACAAAACACCTGACAAATATTCAAGCATTCTCGAGGATGCATGGGATGAAGGAAAGAAAGACAACACCAATTATTAGAAGGAAATTGGAGACACTCATATTGTAACTAAAACTGAAAAGGTTACAGAAGGAGAATCAAAGCAAACAGATGGAGACATAGCCGAGAAGGATGCACAGAAGAAGATAGATGAAGTAAATAAGGATACTGATGAAGGAGAAAAAACAAAAGATGACATTCCTAAGGTAACCGAACAAATTTCTACAGACAATATAAAGGTTGATGTGGAGACGTCCACTCAAAACCGACAAGCTGACACCAAAGCACAGTAGAAAAAAGAGGCAACACCGCAAGTCACTTCATCAAGCACAACAAACAAAGATGAGAAATTGGCTATGGTTCTACATTCAAGTGAAAATTAGAAGAAGAAGAAGAAATCCAAAAAGAGTAAGTTGGAATTCACACTAGACAAAATCATTAAGATACACAACTACACTTAACTATGAAGCACTAAAAGAGTATGGTGAAATATGCCAAAGGAAGGCATTACAAGAGAAGCTGAGAAAGTAGCACTGAGACTCCATGGTACTGAAAAAAACTAGAGACATCTTGCATCAAACTATACCTGATGTTGATGTTGATCAAAATAAACCTATCCTTGATCAACTAACAAATCTCACAAAAGCCATTGCAACGGAGAACATTGATGCAAAAAAGGAAATTGAGGAGAGAGAAAAGCATAAGTACTAGCACAAACTTGTTGAAAAGGTTAGCCAAGAAGTGGTAGTAAACAAGGTAAAGCTGTCAGAAATCATAAGTGAATTAGATCCAATAATTTTTGAAGTTATTTCCTTGATTCAACAATTAAGCACACTTGAAAAATTCACTAAGGAGCATAGTGAAAATATAGCAAAGTTAGATTCTGATCTAGCTAACAGTGCTAAAGGCTTAACCATCAAAGACAATGCAATTAAGTTGCATTATGGGAAATTTATTGAGATAAAAAGGTTAAGGAAAGAACTATGGGAAGCAGAAACATAATTTAGGGAAGAGGTCACCGAGCTACAGGCTCAACTTCTACCAAATCTCACACTACTTCAATAGCATATCAGTTCAGCAAGACAACTGATAGCCACCCCTGAGATGTCTATAGTAGACAGCATCTATGATATGCATTCAAAGATCACACTCAAGTGTATGGTTCAAGAAAATATAAAGTACCAATGGGAGAAGATGATGGAGGACATGAAGTCCTCACACTCACATTTTTTATATGCTATAAGGTATACACCTTTGCCCTTAATATCAAAAAGGGGGAAAATAATGATATGTACAAATAGGAAAGCTATATAGTACTACATAAAAGGAACAAAAAAGGGGAGTATAATGATATAAAAACATATACATAGGGGGGGTCATGAAATGACTAAGGATTATATATGTTGTACATACTTAACATTTTGTTAGTATTTTGCACATATCAATTTTTGATACTAATGTCAAAGGGGGAGATTGATGACATTATTTTTCCATTAGTATGTAGAGAAAACTTTTGGTAAACATACACCGAAAGATAGAACAAAGAGCAAACCAAAAATGCAGATATAAGAGATCACTAAAAATTGCTAAGTGCAAAGAAAATCAACGACACAACTTTGTGTGTAAACCAAAAATGCATAGTCAAAAGGATAGAGAGGAACCCGAAAGAGGAACCCAACAAGAAGCTTATAGTGAAACTTGAGAGACAGTCAAAGAAAAAACTAAGAGAACTATTCAAGCAAGGAACCCGAAAGACAGTCAACTGATTTCAAAGCATAATTGACCGATAGAAACTGAAAGTCAGTTGAAGCCCACAAAAAGTGGATCTGACTTCCACGTTAGATAAAATAGTCTTATTCTATTTATAGAATCTTGATTTTTTTTTTAAACCATTTCTTTAGGGACAAGAAACATGAATGTAAGTATTTCAATCAGTCTAACTGATTTAAAACACATAGACTAGGAGATCAAGGTAAAGTTGCAAACTTGTGATCTTAGAGTTAATATTGTTTTACGTGAAACTTGATTAGGTCAATCTATCTTATAAATAGATGTTGTAATAATTATTTAAAAAAGAGAGGAAGGATGAGAGGATGAATGAAGCCTACGAGGACATATATGGATCGTACTGAAAGTTTCAAGAACCAGAACAACAAAAGGTGAATTTTCTTATCAAGAAACAAGAATAGAGGCTACCGAGCAACAGAGGTATTATTCAATCACATTAGGTGATATACTTATTCATGTAAACTTAAATGGATATGTAATAAACAATAGGAGATTGCATACACCAGGTAAAATTGTAATTTTTTGTCATTCTAACAAGTGAAGCAAAGTGTAAAAATCCTTTCAAGGAAGGTGGATTTAACAGTCCAATTATAAATCTCTTAACCGAGTGCACACTCAAGAGTGTTGTAAAATCTCTTAACAAAGTAGAATTTAACAAGTCTCCATAGATACTCTTAACATGGTAGATCATAAGAAGTGATCAAATTGTAAGCCTTAACCGACCCCTTCCAATATGTAGATAGTGAATAATTTCTGGGTGTTATCCCCACTGTAGTTTTTACTTCCTAATAGGAGTTTTCTGCAATATCATATCTTGTGTTATGTGTCAATTACTTTCATGAATGTTTCTATGAATGTTCACATGTTTGTTAAGTTAAAGAATTGATAAGTCTTACACAAAGATAGAATAGATCAGATGGTTGGATATACAATTGATTAAACAAAGGTTAATTGATAAAAGGATACAAAAGTTTTAGAGGTATTGATTCACCCCTCCCCTCTCCATACACACTTCCCATTAATTCCAACATATAATAACAATTTCAAACATTTAAATCAACTCAGTGAAATGTAAACTGTGATCTCAAACTTTAGACCTACCAAGTAATAGTAAATCAATACTGTGATTACCGATCAATGTAGATAAAGTAATGTGTAAAGAAAAATAACAATCCACAAAAATCATACACATTAATACAAATATTTTTTACGAGGAAACTTTGCTAAGGGAAAAACAACCTAGGACCGGTAACCCAAAAATATTTCACTCTTCTGAAGTGAGCTCAGTTAAGAGCCAACCCTATTAAAGGCTACAATGCACACTATTAAAATTGACCTAGTTATAGGATTTATCACTAATAGTTATCTCTTGACCATGCATTCACTATGAGGTCAACAAGTAAACACTCAAAATTCATTATAATGTCATAATAAAGACTTCCACATCCTACTCGGTTGAGAGATTTATTTGTAACAAGGGTTAAACTAATACAGTAATGATTTGATTCAAATACAACTCAATTCACATATTTTTAGATCTATGCTAAGTACATAATACCTCTGATCAATTTGTTCTCTTCAGTTCCTCTGATTCTTCATACTTTGTTCTACTTGGTATATGCTCTTTCCTTTGTCAGTCGGTGTTGTCTATAGAAATGCTCGGTTTTATCTTCAACCAGTTTGATCAGTCATGCATAAAATTTGCATGTGTACACATACATATGATTCATAATGAATCTCTTGTCTCTTATATAGACATCATAGCTCGCTTAATTTCCATTCTTTAGATTTTACCGCTTAATCTCCATCGTTGGTTTTACTACTTAAACCTTCCTCAACACTTGTGTCAAAAACACATTTCAATCATCTTGGTCTGATCTTCCTTGAATTTTCATAGTTGTTTGACCTTCATAACAAATCTTATCAGTTACCTCAGAATCATAAATTTTCCAGCTCATCATTTTGATGAACTATAACTGATTGAATGTTTGAAGATGACAAGTTGATGATCACCGAGATGCAGAAAGTTAATGCAAGGCATTAAATAAGTTAATCTATTGTATTTTCATTGATTTCAACTTGATATAATCTGATTGGTCATATTCATATTGTCAAAAACTTCAAAGAACAAAATAAATAAAGGTTATGTTATCATATGCATACAAGTTTAGTATACACCAAGTGACAACAAACATTGACAGACAATGCACACCAACGGATAGAGAACCCCAAGAGAAGAGTCATAGTGATACCCGAGAAAGAAACCTAAGCAAGCATTATCAAGTAGAACCAAAGTGATACCCGAGAATAACTAAAAATTACAGTGTTGCCCGACAGACAGACATCCCCGACAGACAGAGATGCCCGAGGAAAACTAAAGTTAAGACTGAGAAAACAAGGAGTTAAGCACTGATTAGAACTGAATTTCAAAAATGAAAAAAGACTTAGCTAGCAGGAGCTAAAGATGGACTTAACTGATTAATTACATTGTTTTCATCGACTAGTTAAAAGCTAGAGATAAGCTAGATTTTTAAAGCTATTTTTACTCCATTTGTCAAGGATAAATCTATGGGATAAAACTAAAGCATGCTTTAAAGAAAGAATGGTGAGATTTCCAGATCACATCAAGAACAAGAAAGACAAGAACCTAGAAATTGTGAAATCATGTTTATAAAGAGACAAGCTAATTCATTATGAATAAGGGGTGAATAGAGAAGAAGATGCTGAAGAGAATACTAGTGAAGAAATAAAGTCTTCGTACAAACCTGATCGTACAAGCTAAAGAACAAAGATAAAATATTTTTGTGGACATCGAGAAACAAAGAAACAACATCACCGAGTAGAAAGAAGTGGAGAAAAGGTATTAAAGAGAAACATTGATCAGAAAGGTATTATTTGCTTATAATAGATCTTAACATCTGTAAAGTCTAAGTTGTATTTATGAACAGATCACTATTTTTGTTTAACCATTGGATCAAAAAGTCTCTTAACCGAGTAGAATTTAACTATCCTTTATATATTAAGATACATCCCAAGGAGTATCAAAAAGTTTCTCATGAAGATAGCATAGTGAAATGCTAGATATCAAGTGACAAACTATTATATTTAAATCCTCTAACAAGGTCTCACTTAACAGTGTGTTTGTAACCTTTAACACGATTGGCTCTTCACCTAGCTCACGTCAGAAGACTGAAAATTTTGGGTTACCAGTCCCAAGTGGTTTTTCCCTTAACGGGGTTTCCACGTTAAAAATCTGTCTCAAATGTGTATATGGTTCATTGATTTGATGTTTTTCTTTACACATTACTAAAATAGGATTGATCAGTAAACACTAAGTCATTTACTGTATTTTAGTAAAGACTAGATTGTTATTCAATAAATCTTAACAATAAGGTTAACTATGAACTCCAATAAGTAGTTATTTGATAAGATTGTTTAAATGCATTCATCTTGTAGGACTGAAGATAACTAGAGGCTTATATTTGTGGTATAAATTTTTTGGGTTGATTTATTGGATTAATTTTTAAGGCCACTGATTCACCCCCCCTCTCAATTATTCTAACACATTCTATTTGGCCTCAGTTTGATTTAATTGCTAGTTCAATAATGTGATGTGTCAGCAATCCCTAGCTTGGTTATCATTGTGCTTGGTATACACTAGATTTACTTGGTTAACATTGTTACTAGGTGTATACAGAACTCTTCAATTACCGACCACATTACCTTTATTTGTTCTAGATCTTCAATCCATAATAGATGTTTTTCATCAAAATGATAAGAAAATAAGTTGACATCAATGAAAATATATTAATTTTTTAATGTCTATCATCACATCTATAACTCGGTTGATTATCAACAAAATGACTTCAAACATACAATCAGTTATAGCTCATCAAGCTCTACCTCTGCTTTGAGAACCACCACTTCCATAGGGTCTTACCCCTTTGTTTGGATGACTTTATCTATCACTATAGGTTTCTCCACTAGAACTCCCAACCCCTTCATCTTGATGTTGTTTTCCTCTTCCAAATTTTTGTCCCCTACCTCTAAATTCTCCTATTTTCCTCTCTTACTGACTTTGCTTTCACTATAATTTCTCTTCAGCCTTTAAGAAAGTTGATAAGCCTCCTCAAGGATTCTAGGGGACACAATAATTATTTCATCTGGAAAAATATAATTCAAATCATTCATGTATTTGGCTATCTTATTCATATCTTCCTCACTCCAGCTAGATTGAATCGCTAACTTACATAATTCTTTGGTGTAATTTTTTACTGTCATGTATTTTTGTTTCAAATTTTGCAATATTTTGAAGAGGATTACTTGATAATATCCAAGAAGGAACTTGGCCTTCAACTTTTCAGTAATTCAATCCCAAGAGTTAATATTTTCTTTATTTATTTCTCCTCTTAGATTCAACAAAGTCTCACCACATAGTTGATGACATGTAATTGATTGAATGTTTCAAGATATTAAGTTGATCACCGAAATGCAGAAAGATAATGCAAGATAGTAAATTAGTTAATGGATTGTATTGTCATTGATGTCAACTTGATATAATCTAATCGGTTATAATCAAAGTGTTAAAGACTTCAGAGAATCAGAGAGAGAAAGATTATGGGTAAAAGAACAATAATCTGTCACCCCTAAGGACAATTTTGGGCGCTCATTCGCGTCATACTTGGCTGAGTTAAACTCGGCCCAGTCTAACTCGGCCGAGTTTACGTGGCACCGAATGGCGCCTACATGGCCAAGTCAGCTCATGCGTGAGCCAATGGGAGGGAAAGTCCGACTCGGCCGAGTCCCACTCGGCCAAGTCTACCTAGGTGGCATGCCATGTGGCAGCCAAACCTCCAAAAACATAAAAAATCCAGAAGTTTGCACTTCTACTGGTTTTTTCTCTGCTCAAACTAGACAATGTCAAAAAACTAAA
>MU226804.1:3487644-3498840 GCA_018584345.1 Thuja plicata
ACACTCTTCTTAGTTAGAAGGCAATAGGTCGATATTAGTTGGTTTTACATGCTTATCTAACCTTTTTGAGCTAATGCAATGATCTATTGAAGTGTTGTGTCTTTTCTTATCAGGTACAAAATATACAGGATCATGATAGAATTTTGACATCATTCCTTGAACATATCTGGTTATATGTAGAGCGGAGCCACTTGAATCTTGCTTGTGAGACTAGATGTATTCAGGTACTCATAGGGCTATACGCCTGAATTTTGCATTGTGCAATTCTATGGGGGATAGTTTTGAATGGATTGCCCAATTATCTACAACAACTTCAACTGAAATAACTCCTCATTCATCCCCGAAAGGGTGATAATCTTTGTGCAAGGCAAAAATTAATTGCCCCAAGACACTCATCATATTGTGCCCTCACTTGCGTTTGGAGTCGGCTAATACAACATCATGACTGGAGCCATTGCGTGCTTGGTGATGGTTGTATTCTAATTAGCATTTGAGTGTGTACCTAAGTCAACAAGAAAAAAATTTCATCCTCCACCTAGAGAATAGGAAAAGATGAGTGTTTGTTTCACCCCCCTAACAATGCAAAATTGTTTGACGTGTTCAAAAGATCATTAAAAAGATAAGCTCCTTGTTAGTGTTTTTTCTTGCTAGGCTTCTGAAAGATACTTGAAATATTAAACAACTCTATGACCCCTTAATTCCTTTTGACACTATGACTCAAGCAAGGTAAAAAGCTCTAATTGATGAGCTTCTTGATAACACCAGGGATACCTATTACCACCTCCTTCTTTTTTGAGATCCACTGACTCAGGCAGGTTTTACCTATGACTGATTACTATCTTTACAATATCTTTAGAGTGGATTGAACCTTATGTGTTGAATGCTCTATTTTATATGGACATTTATATAACAATACAGATGACTATGATTATTCTGAGGATAAGCTTGACAATCCAAATCAGTATCTTGATGATAGCAAACAGCAACATGATTAAGAAATACATTCTTCTTTCCTTTTGCAACTCTTGTGAATTTAGGAGGAATAAACTATTTGATTTGATCTTCAAGAAATCAAAAAAATTCAACTATGACCCTTAAGTACATAATTGATTTTACCAAAATACTCTGAAAGTGATTGATTTAAATAGTTTTTAATGCTTGGATGATGATGAATCACCTAACAAACTATAGACCAGTGCCTATCTTTGGGCAATAGAGTCAAAAGATGTAAATCAACAGAGATATATGAATAGGAATACTGTAGGATGCCTTACAACCTACATATAACTTAGATAAAATGCCTTGCAAACTTATCCTGTCACCTCTACAATACTGTATCAAATCCTTAATTACTGCAGTACTCTCTGAAACTACTCACAAAGTTTAATTCTACCCTTAGAAGAAACTTGCAAATAATTAAATAGCTACCTTATAGCCAGTATGTTTAACATGCCTTAAAAATTAAACATAAAAGAGTGCATACAATAATCAAAGAGACAACAACAATGTAGAATAAAATTGCACCGTATTTTTATTCATATATTCTGCTTCAAGTAGATATAAAGGCTTAAAAGCTCAAAACATAGACAGAAATCAAAAAGTCTGTCTTCAATTATATTTAATCCCCCTTTTACAATTACAAATTTGGTCCTATATATAGGTCCTTAACCATCTTGGAATCCTTTATTTTAGGATACAACAAGCTTTGGATGGTTTAAGGCACCTAACCCTAAAAGAATAGAAAAAGACAAAATAAGAGAATTTGGAAGCGGTGGGAGGACAAAAATAGAGGATGTAGATCTGATATTCTTTGTCTCTTCTAGAATCTGGCACCTTTGTCTGATAGTATTCAGGATAGCTTTTGATGGTTACATTAAGACTGAGTGACTTCCATTATAGGATAACCTACACTCATCTCTATTTATAGCTAACCTCCCTGTGCTCATTGATCAGGCGCCAAGTGTTCCCTTCTACTCTTCATCTAGAATTTCCTCTTTAATTACAGACTTCTTCTTTGGCCTATTCATCAGCTCCCATGCTATCACTTCATCATCTGTTGGCCACTTGAAATCCTGAATGCCCTGTACTTGTGCCTTTTGTCTCTCCCATCTGACATCTGTGACGCTCTTAACATCCATTAGAAACTTATTAATGTCATCTTTAGCCTTGAAGGCCTCATCTAATATCTTGTTAAAACCCTAAATATCCAAATCTGATCCCAAAATAAATGCCTCATTATTAGGCATCTTTCTATCAAACTCATTCCTCTAGGCATCTAAGGCCTTTACCTGATCATCTTCTCCTCTTAGGGAAGGAACAAATCTATTAAAATCTACAAAAAAGAGGCTGAATTTAACCTCTATATGATTCAATTTGCCTTTGAAGAATGAGAGAGCAAAATTAACCTTTTTGATCTCATCTTCCACCTCTGTTACTATCTCAGGAAAATCTGATCTCATGGTTTGCAAAGAAGCAAGCTTTTCAAACAACTGCACCCTGGGAGACCATTTGGCAAAAAAGGGGTTCAATATAGCAAGGTACCCCATTACCTCAACATGCAAAGATGGCAACTTATTATAAGCATTAAGGATAACATCAATATTATCCTTTAATATATTAATCCTGTGTTGGATAATGCCTCTCAATGCATTCAAAGAAATTTCATTTTTCTTCTCTCCTACATCATCTTTCTCAACCACTTCTTCTGACTTTGCCTTTTCTTCAATTTGCAAAGGTTGTTGAGCAGGTACATATACAACCTCGGGATTCTCCTCTAATTCCTTCATTAATCTTTCAATCACCTGACCTTGCTAGTGTATTTTGATATGGCACAACTCTCAGTCTTTGGCCAATGCACTGGTCTCTTCTATCAATGTGCTACACTTATCATACATCTGCTTAGTCTTGTCCTCATTCAAGTGTGCCCAATATGTCATGATCTGGGATATTTCCAAATCCCCTATATTTTGTACTGACCAGACCATTTGATTACCTACCATGTTTTCTTGAATGTTTACCAGCTGAGGCTTCTGGTCCTTAGGGAAAAGGCTCCACATGGAAAAGGCTTGAGATTTTGGGCTATACCCAAATCCTTTAATCATATCCCCCATTTGCACCTCACTTGCCATCTTCAAGTCTGGATACTTTCGTATCTGATCAATTATGAAGGCAGAAGGCCAAATCCAAACCCTCGGCAAGAAATATGCCACTACTCAATACCATTTTTCTAGCCTCATCAGGTGAGATGTCCTCACTATCTGGGTCATATGATTGTAGGGCCACTAGGGCCTCATTTGTCACTGTCTCCTCCCCATCAACATTTAACTAAGCTCTAATTTGCTCCTTTTTGTACCACCTTAGGAAGTCTTTAAACTCCTCAGTTTTGATAAAATTATCATCATTTAAAAATTGTTGTTGATGTATCAACCTTTCATCAATACAAGCCTTAAGAGGTAATTCAACATTTTCCTACATATCAGGTTTCTTTTTCTTGCCCTGCCTAATCAATTTTCTTAGGTTATGGTCATATAACCCATTCCCAGGAACTAGGGCACTTTCTTTATCCCTTTTCTTTTCTTGCCTCTCAGCTGAAGGCTAGCCTTCTTCCATCTTTTGCCTTTTAGCTGAAGGCTCCTCTATATCATCAGGTTGTGTGACCTCTATCAAGTCAACAATGTGGCCCTTAGCTCCCTGCAACTGTGGTATCTCTGCAACATTCTGCTGAGGTTGAACATATCTAGCTAGATGGGCATAGTCACTGTCACTGCTACTATCATATTCAGACTCTAAATGATCTGGCTCTTGGGCTCCTTTCTTTTCAAGAACATTCTCAAGTTGTTCACAAAGCACATAAAAATTTTCAATCATGGCTTTTATTCTGTCAAAATATGACAAATCAGGGTAGAAACCTCCAAAATCCAATCCATTTCTTTTGATTTGTGTCTATAGTCTTAGCAATTCTTGGATCCTCTCCCTTCTTGTCCTAATCTCATCTTCATCACAAAGGTTTCTTGTAGCATCCTCTTCAATACATTCACAATGGACATTTGTATTGGGGATTGTGGGTGTATATAGCTTTCTGACTCCTACCATAAAACCTTCAGGATCAATATATCTGTATGAGGCTGCCCCCATTCTACAACTTTCCAACCACTGGCTGACTGAATCAATGGCACCTTTGCCAATAGTAAAATTGAAAATTCTCAACTGTCTAGGGGTTAAGGTCCCCTTCCTGTGTGGTGCAAAGTGCTCATTATCTATTAATAGCAATTGCCATATAAATTCCATGGCAGCAACTCTTGATGGCACATGGTAAGGAAAGATATAGGGTGGATGTATACATCCATAAACCCTTATTATGGTAAAATTATCTTCAAGGAAGAAATCTCCCCAATTATGATCTCCCTCCCATTTATCTAAATATTCATTAGGCCTTAGTAGTTGCATAACCTTAATTGGGAGACTTGTCCGAATAATGCCCATGCTCTGTATTAATGGATATAAAATCCAATTCTGGAATGCACAGTAGTCATATTCCTTGGATGTATAATTCCAAATCTTTACCCAGAACTGAATGGGATTAGGTTCATCTTGAAAAACCCTTTGAGGACTCAAATTGTTTACATCCATGATTACAAAATTAAAATGCAACAGGAGATGCATGAGGATGGAGTAGTGGAAGAACTTGGGTTCTTTGTCCTTAGAATCCTTCATCTTCTTCTGAGTTGCTACTAATCCCCCATGCATCTTATCAATGATATGTTGTATATAGTCATAGCTGGTGCTAGAATGCACCTCCTGTAAATCCAACACCATCATCAATATCTCGGCATTAATCTTCTCAGGTTCCCCATCTATCCCTAGCACTCTACACAGGGCATAGGCGATGTACTTAATGTAGAAATGTAGATCCTTGAAGTAATAAGGTCTTGTCCCAGATATAGGATCAAGATGTTGTCTTACCTCCTTGAGCATGTGCTTCTACAACTGTCCCCTAGTAATACAAGGCTTTAATTTATACCTCTCTTCTTGCCTAGTCATGTTAATTTTGGTGGACATGGTACTATACAAGACAAAAGCTTGCATAAATGAATTTCTATTTAGGATGAGTAGGGCAATGTCATCATTCCTCTTAATTGTCTTAGACAAGACATCATAATGACTTGCAAGGCCTAAGAACAAATCTACATCTATGTAGACGTCAGGGACAATTAACCTAGCCAAACCACAGGTCCAAGGGTTTGAAATTGGGATGGCTTTATCAGAATTTTTATAAAAGTAGGTAAAGAGGGAAAAACCTGTTGTTCCCAGAGTATCAGCATCCTTGATGTTACAGTAGTCATCAGTAAGCACATTAGCATTTGCCCTCTTGTTTTGAGTTGAACCCGACAGTAATCTGAGGAATTCATCTGAGTAATTCCACTTCCTCTTAGCATCTTCATCTATCTCTTCACTTCTCCCACTGGTAGAAGCCACACTGACTACTCTGCTCATGTTTTCTTTGGTTTAATTCTCTTTTTCTTCACTGATATTGAAGCAAATCTCTTCTCAAGACTCACTTCACTTCTCTGTGCATTGTTCTCAAAAAAAAAATCCTTCTGATCAATTGAATACTTTGCAACTTATCTAATTTATTCTCTCTTCTCAGAATACCTAGCACTTCTTCGTTCTAAAATTCTGAAAGCAAGATAAGTTAAAATGAACCTTCAATCAACTCTTTATGGTAACTGTTCCAAGTACACACCTCATTATTTCAAAAATCATCAATTTTGTCTTCAATTTAGCATGCTATGGAATTAATTGAAAACCTATCCATAGCCCATGAGTGTGATAGGAAATCAAATTCATATATGTGTATCTTCAGAGAAAACCTTATAAAATTTGAAGGTGATGACATGTCTCTATGTGATTGGCTCTTTGTCATACATCTCAGCTACCTTTTTTACATAGTAATCAATATCCAAGCTTGTCATTGGATGTTGAATGATTCATGTTGTCATGTCAACCACTGTCGCCTTTTCTTATGATTTCATATTTAGCGACTACATGACTGTGTATAATCTCCTTGTCGCTAACCCAAGTCTTTAACCCTTGATTCTTCTGGAGATCTAGCGACCATGTTGTTTTCTCTGTCTTGGTTAACGATAGTTCATTTCTGGCGATCATGCGACTGTGTAAATCAAAGTCGCTGGATGAAAAATCTAACTCATATTTTACTCAGAGATTCCATGACTGACAGTTACCTTTGGCCCTTATGGTTATCTCCATGTCGCTGAAAGTTTATTTTCCTTTATGAGACCTCGTGACTACCCTTGATCACTTAATCACTGAATACAAACGTTAAGTGACAAATCTTTTTTAGAGACAATGCGACAAGCATTTTACCCTTTGGCTCATCTGGAGACTATGTGACATACCCTTATCTCTAAGTTGTGAGTACCTTTTCCTTTGGGATCTTTTATTCAAAGACTTTGCAACCACCATTGGATCCTTTAATCATTGCATCTAACGGCTCCTGCTAAGTCGCTAATTATTTTAATACTTTTATGTCAACTCATAGAGTATGCGAAAACATTTCACTTTTACCTTTAGTCTCTTAATCACCAGATGAACTTTTTCCTTTGGGAGACTGCGTGACTAAATTCATAATCCTCTCACCTTTGGACACGTGTCTTTCTCTATTACTTGTCTCTGAATCACTATATGGAGAAGTGACTTAGCATTTTAATCTCGCAACAATTATACTGTGTTATATCTCAGACTGTATGTGGTTAATTGTGAAGTCTCAGCATCTTTCCCTTAACCGTCATTCTTTCTGGAGACTCTGTGACATGAGTTTTGTGTTTCTTACTTAACTGCAGGCTAACTCCGTGACCACGCGACATGAAGAAATCACCAAGTCTCGCAACCAATCACTAACCGCTGGCCTTTTCACGCGACACTGTGACTGATCTGTGGGACCACTCACAAATTGCTGACATATTTGTTCATTTGGAGACTACGTGACATGAAGGGCTCTGCCAAGTCTCATAACACAAAAGGAATATTCCAATTATTTGAGAGACATCCTGACATAAGCCAATCGCCAAGTCTCAGGATAAAAAGGAATATGAGATCAAAATCACGCGACCAAGCGACCATGCTTTAAAACACATGACTTAAGTGACTTTAAAAAAGGTAACACCAAAATAGAAGTATGATAAACATCTTAGGGTTTTTCTCAATTTTGGCCTATAAAACAAGACCTAGGGTTTTGTGGTTTTGCATTTTTACAGAGATTTTGACCTGAAGACCCTAAGATTTCAACTGGGAAATTACAAGGAACTGAGAGACTTCTGGGTTTAGAAACGAAAAGAGCATGAGGACCACAAAACTTTGGCAGATAGACCAAAACGAGGAATACAACCAACAGTGGCTCTAATGAGGATTGACTAAACATAGTTTATGGCAAAGGACCACAGAATCTCTGGTTGCAGACCTCTTCAAAAAATGGAGCAAAAACACCCAAAGCAGAAAGGGAAATATTTACAGAACTTTACAAACAAAGAAGGGAAATATTTACATATGATACATATTCACTTGTGCATTGCTTTGATTTTTACTTAAAGAAAGGCTTCAAGAATTGTCCATGCACAGGCAACTTAAAAATTTCTCCCTCCATATTCTTTAATAAATATGAGTCTTTGCCAAAATTTTCTGAAATAATAAAAGGTCCTAGCCATAAAGACTAAAATTTCTTGTGCTTACCTTTGTCCTCTGCCCTTGCATTCCATTGTAGAACTAAGTCACCAGCCTGGAAATTTCTCTCAGTAGCCCTTTTATCAAACAGATACTTCATCTTTTGTTGTAATTTTATGTTCTCTCTTTGACTATTTCTCCTTGCTTCATCCAATTCAATCAACTGTGTCATTCTATCTTGCATATTGTCAAAGACATCTAAATGTTATTCTTGTATGAATTGGCATACTGGTAATAGATTGTTAATTGGAAACCTTTCTTGTAAACCATATACCAACTCAAAAGGAGACTTACCAGTTGCCTTCTTGAGTGTTATCCTATCAGCCTAAAGAGCTAATTTCAATTTTGTGTGCCATGTTCTTTTATTTTGTTCTAGAGTCCTCTTCAATATCTTCAATATACTTTTATTGCTAGACTTAGCTTGTCCATTAGCCTGTGGCTGATATGGGGATGAGTATGATATTGTAATCCCATACCTTTCACAGAAAGTTGTCATTTCTTCTGATCTGAAACTCATAGCATTGTGCATTACTAATTTACTAGGCACACCAAACCTGGTTAAAATATTCTCCAAGAGAAACTCAGTAACCACCTTTCTTGTTGCTTTCCTTGTAGGGATAGCTTCAATCCATTTAGTAAATTAATCTGTGGCAACCAGAATCCAACTATGGCCTACACTAGACTTCTCCTGAAATTCACCAATAAATTCAATCCCCCACATAACAAAGGGAGCTTCAGTACTCACTGGATTCAGCAATAGAGCACCTGTAAATTTTAGTTTATTAGAAAACTTTTGACATGACTCACATCTCCTGACATGTATATAAGTATCTTTGAACAAAGTAGGCCAATAATACCCTACCCTTAAAATATTATGGGCGATAGTTTTAGCAGAAAAGTGACCTCCACATTCTCCTTCATGCATTTCATTCAAAACTTTCTTAGCTTGGTATTTGTCAAGGCACAACAATAGTACACCATTCTTATCTTTCCAAAACAAGTCACCTTAGAGAAAAATGTACCTTTGAGCTTGCAATTTCAGACTCCTCTTCTGATTTTTAGACAAATGATTAGGACACTTAGCATTTTTGAGAAAGAAAACAATATCAGTATAATATGGTTGCCTTTCTATACTAGTAATGGCTTGGTCATGTGTTTCTGTCTGATTTAGCTGTACTAAATCCAGGTTCTCTTTTGTCATGAGCTTTGCCAAGCCTTGTCCTCTTATTAACTTGGTGATATTGATCTCAAGATTGAATTCTTGAATTCTTGTAATCCACTTACACCTCTTACCAGTTAACTCTGACTATGTAAGGATATCCTTCACTTCTGAATGAGGAACATAGGCATGTACCTTAGCACAAACCAAATAGGGCCTGAATGATTTCGTAGCCTTTACCAATGCATAAGCCTATTTTTCCATTATTTCATAGTTAAGCTCTGCAGCCTGCAAGGATTTACTGTAAAAAGCTATAGGATGCTCAAATCCTTGTTCATCCTTTTGAAGGAGAATAACAGCAATTGTATGGAATCATGCAAATGAAAACAAAGAGAAAGGCTTAGTATAATCAGGAGATTTCAAAACTGGGGCTTCTTGTACTGCTTTCTTTATTTTTTCAAATGCCTGTTGGGCTTCCTCATTCCAAACAAACTTAGCATCCTTCTTTAATAATTTGACAATGGGTTTAACAATTTCTGCAAAATTTACAATGAATCTTCGGACAAAGTTTATCTTTCCTAAGAAAGATTGCACACCTTTTGAATTGCTTCTACTCTCTCAGGGTCTATTCTTACCCCTTCTCTAGATACTATATGTCCCAGCAACCTCCCCTCTTTGACTGCAAAATGACACTTTTTGGGATTTAGTGAGACACCATATTCCAATGCTCTGTTAAAAAAATTTCCCAAGTGATCACAATGATCAATATCCCTTTTGTAATATGCAGTTAAGTCATCTTGATAAATAACAATGAATAGATTAATGAATTCTTTGAAAGCAACATCCATAGCCCTCTGACAAGTTGCCCCTACATTTATTAATCCAAAAGGCATTATGATATACACATATGTTCCCCATAGAGTAGTAAATGCAATTTTATACTGCTCTGACTCTCTGACTAAAACCTGGTAGTAACCTGAAAAACCATCCATCATTGACAACAACTCACAACTAGTCACCTTATGCAACATTGCTTCCATATTGGGCAATGAATAGTTATCTTTCAATGAAGCAATATTGAGGTTTATGAAATCAACACATAGTCTGATGTCACTATTTTTCTTTCTAACTGGGACTAAATTTGATACCCAAGTTGAATGTCTAATGGGTTGGATTATCCCAACATCCTTGAGTTTCATCAACTCTTGTCGCATCTTGGGAGCCAACAAGGGGTTAATAGGCCTTTGTTTTTGCCTAAATAGCTTCACATCTGATTTCAATGGGATTTCATGTTGAAAAAGGTCTTCTCTATATGCTTTCAAGTCCTCATATGACCAAGCAAAGACATGTTTGTATCTTCTCAGTAACTTGATCAAATTTTTTCTTATGTGAGAATCTAAACCTTTCCCAATATAAACTATTTGAGGACTATTTTTAGATCCTAAGTTTATCTCTTCTAGATCCTCAATCTTGGCATTTCTTAACTTTGATGAATCATTTTCCTGACTTATAAACAATGCTTCAAGCTCAACCAGTCCCCTAGGAATCTGATTAGAACTTAATTGGACAACTTCATTTCCAAAGATGTAATCTTTTCCATCATCATGTTCTAGTAAGGAGCTACAATCTATACTGTGGTTCTCATAATGGTCTAAGAATTGCATGAACCTTAAAATATCTTGATCATCCTGGAACACTTTCCAGTTGTATATGTTGTCCGGAACAACTGGTCTTGTTTTGACTTCTAGTATTTGTGTGTGTTTAAATGGGTACCTGATGAAAAAGACACAAACACTCAATAAGTCATTGCATTAGTCCAAAAGGTTAGATAAAACATTCAAAACCTCTAATATCGACCTATTGCCTACTAACTAGGAGGAGTGTAATTAGTAACATATCAGCCCTCAGAATATGCTACAAATCAGTGACGAATATAACCTAGCATGAAGGATTTTAGATTAAAACAAGCTAAAAGATGATAAAGCATGCAATCTAGCTCTAAAAGTTGAAATGAAAACAATGCAAAAGCATGAAATGAAAGATGAAATATAAGTCTAATATTAATTCAATAGCATAACAATGTATTTTTTATCTAATGTGAAGGCTTATTTACTCTAAAAAATGGCTTCTATTTATAGAAGAATGAGAGAGAGAGAGAGAGGGGGGGACAAGATGAATTAATGAGTGAAGGGGCTCATTAATGGAGGTGTAAGAGCCATTAATGCCCAAGGCATTAATAAGGCATGTGAGAGACATAGGCTTAAGGCATCTTTCATTAATAAGGCATTAATGAAGGCCTT
>MU226804.1:3499130-3510292 GCA_018584345.1 Thuja plicata
TAAATGAAATAAACTTATTTAATTCATTTAGAAATATAGGAATTAATTATTTAAACAATGAAATTGTTTTTTTAATAATTAGGGGACTATAGCCATTTTAATTAAATTAAATAGGCTAGGGGAATGGGTTATTTTGCAAGTGGGTATTTAATTTAGGGATTTATTTAATTCCTTTATAATTAAATATTATAGCCATGTTTGATTTTGATTTGATTTGATTGGTCAAAATTGATTTGAATTATATGGCTATAATAGTTAATATATTTTAGTGATAAAAATCACTTAGGACATTAATTTGATTAGAAGAATTAAGCCAAGCAGTAACAGGGTCGTTTGGACATAATCGAGGGTATGATCATACTTAGGGAAAATAGGGTCCATAGTTGTAACAGACCAAATTTAGGTGGTTACATTTGCCCCTCTTTGAATTGATGTGTGAGCAGTGCGTTGATTCAAAGAAAGTTTTCAATTTTGACTTCAGAAAGATTGAGAATCCCGTTCTTGGTTGTCGAATGAAATGTTGATGAGATCAGTCTCGCACTTGATCAAACCAAACTGATAGAATTGATTTTGAACTTGGTTATCATCCAAAGATTAATAAAAGATTTTAAAAATACCATTTCTGAACTTGGTTGTTGTCCAAAAAGTGATAATACTAATTCTGAACTTGGTTGTCGTCCAAAATCCAATATGAAGCTGCTAGGAGCTTAATAAAAATCTTTTAAAATAAGGGAACATAAGATATCTAGCTCATGAGAACCAAAGCTTTCTATCCAACAGTTTTGACTTAGTCAAGAAAACTGTTATGCCCCTAGTTTGTTTGATAACGAAGTCATTTTGATGTTGTTTTGAGAAAAATTTTAATTGATGATAGTATGATCATGCCCCCTCGGGAACAAAATTGAAGGAAAAGAAAATAAATCCCTCAATTTGAAAAGAATAGAACACTTGCAGGAAGTGACAGGGAAAGAAAGAGTGGAATAGAAGACGGTGTGTTTTAAAAACAAACACATGATTATCAAGTTAATTACGTGAACATATGAGTGATAAGGCTGATAAAATGATGTTTAGACCAAGATGTATGATAAAATGTGCAGTATTTACCAATGTGGTGAATAAATGAAGCAAAACCCTAGGTTTCAAAACTATCACAAAATTGATACAGTGCTACTGAAAACATCGCAGACACCTTCGATTTGGTTCCTGATTGAGTAAAAAAGGGAATAGAAATAAACTAGGAGTTGTCTGGGAGGAGTTTTGGAAACCCTAAATGTCTCAAAAGACCCATATAAGCCTCCAAAATTACCATTTTACTATTCATTATCACATTCCTCCATAGAAACTCAAAGAGATCTACAGAAAATATGGTAGTCCCTATGAGGAAGCACTGATTCGAGATTAGCCACCGACATCAGTGACTAGCTGACTACCCACCGCTGGTAAGTGCCCGATAAACTACCCTGTGAAATTTGCATTTTTGAATTTCATGCATTTTTATCAATTTTAGAGGTCTTTGAAGTTAGGATCACATCTGGTCAATCTTGACTCGCATCCAGTTTTTCTCGGGTCGTAACCAGTTGTGCCAAATTTCTGTGTCACATCTGGGTTTTCCTGGATCGCATCCCGTTCCTTAGATTTAGTCTTGTTTTATGAGGAAACCCATCAGGGGATTGCATCCTATATTTTCAGGATTGCACCCCGTGTTTAGGATCGCATCCTATTTTTCTGGGATCGCATCCTATTTTTCTGGGATCGCATCTTGTATATGCAATCGCATCCTTTTTTTCTAGAATTACATCTGGTAAAAGACTTAGATTTTTAATTTTCTTTGATCTGTTTGCATCTTGCGAACTTGGAATGACTTAGCGAAGTAGGATTCTTCCCCTTATTGTAGATAGTTTCTGATACTTGATTATTGTGCCCAAATCAGGCCCAGTTTGAGGTAGTCGCATTCCGTGGCACTTATCCAGCATGAGTTCTTGCACTGTCTGGCCAATTGTCAAATGATGAGCAGACTACCATGATCTAATGTGGATTGCGTTCATTGATAGGTTTACCTGAGATTAGGGTGAACTGAGGGTTGTTGACTGCTCTTGCTGAGAGATGGCATTCTAAGCACAACACCTACCCACTGGTGAGATTACTGCGACACCTAAGGATGTCTAGAGGATTCTGCACATACCGATGGTGGGACATGAGGTGTTCTTTGAGTCCAAAGCTGGTGTGGTGATTAGGAAAGCTCAAAGATTCTTCCAGGATGATATGATAGATCATAGATACCTGTCATGGGATTACATGGTTGATCACTATGATTGATTAGCTGTGTACTTGGTTGGATTGGTAGGCAGCATCCTCATGTCAGTTAGGGGCCAGCATGGATTTTTGGTGGGCTGGGTTAGTATGGTGGAGAAGATGATCATCCACCACTGATGTTTTTCTTGGGGGAGCTGCATACTAGCTCACATATACATAGAGCTTCATGAGATTGTGTACCACCATACCCGCAGCATGACTGTTGGTATATTGATCCTTCAAATTTGGGCCTGGGAGCACATCCCTGTCACATGGCCAATAGTAGATAGGCAAAGGGCACCTGAGTAGCCCTATGTGTATATGTATGCAAGCCTCCTACAGCAGCCCCATCTGGGCAAGGTCGAGTATTGGCATTGATTATTTGATGATATGACAGAGGTCATGTGGTGACCATACCTAGACTATGAGGTATGGACATCCGATGCCTGACAGGTACCATTCTTGTGCCAGAGAAGATATTTAATCATCCATACTAGATACATCATAGAGTGCTTCCTTATTACTAGAGTCTTGAGACCGTATGGCCATCGACAGGGCTGCACAGAGGACATTGCAGTGTATGCTCGTATCAGGGGTGAGGCATCTGATTGGGGTGCACAGCTTACGTATGAGACTGCCTCATAGGAGATCTAAGACATGGTGGCTATAGACTGGGACCTTCACCCAGATGTTGAGGATGCTAGAGTTTCAGAAGGGTACACTGCAGAGATGCTCCAGTGTCCCTTTCTATGATTTACAGTGCCTGAGGAGATCATTCCTTGTATAGAGGAGCCTCTGGATTATGATCCTGATGACTGACCCATCAGGGGTAGAGGAGGTAGAGACAGAGCACCTGGGAGACATGGGGGCCACAATGGTGGCAGAGATAGTGGTAGAGATGGCAGGCGTCCTCAGCCAGATGATGGACATGATGGAGATGATAGGGGTGGTGGTGGAGAGGTAGTGGATACATGTGGTCTGAGCGGTAGTGGGCAGGGCAGACAGCAGAGATACAAATTTGTGGCCCCACAGAGAGACCCTAGTCAATTACTTACTGTAGAGCAGTAGAGACAGTAGTGATAGAGAGCTTAGGAGTAGGATCCTAGTAGAGATGGGGACCCTTTATCTAGATGTGAGCAGGAGAGGGAGTATCTTTGGGCTCAGATCATAGCATTAGAGGCTAGGGTTACTACCACTGATGCTCTTGTAGCGGATAGGGACAGACAACTTGAGTGGCTGAGAGCTGAGAGGGATGCACAGGAGATTCTCATGCCCGAACAGTAGTCCACCAGGGATAGAGGGTGACATATTATTACACCTTATATCATGCAGTAGTTCCTGAGGGTCAGAGAGCAGCTTCCTTTTCTCGTGTTGCTTAGTAGTCAGAGAGGGCCATGCCACCTCCAGCAGCTCCTTTCATGCCACCTCCTCCTCCTCCTCCTGACCAGGGAGAGGGGGTGGGCCAGAGTTGAATCTTGTTCCATTTTGTATGACATGTACATTTTTTAGAGTATATATGTATATCTGGATCCTGCTGAGATCCCCTTTTTTGTATATCACATTCATTCGTACATATATCTGATTCTTTTTTGGCATACTGATACTCTTTTATGCTCACTGATACACTTTATACTTTGATTTGTACCATGTTTATGATGAGATATATCTGATGCAGTTTCTTGATTCTGACATGTGTCATGTGGTAAATGTATCTTTTGCTTTCCATAGACGTGGTAAATGTATCTTTTGCACATGTGATGATATCTTGATCACTTGATGAGCTAGTTCATAGATGATAACATCATTTTGTAATGTGGATGTGATGCATTATTACTGATATAAATATGTCATAAATGATATCTATGTGAAAATGCCAAATGTATTTTTATTTTGTTTTTCCAGTTTTTAATGCAAAATAGATTTATGGAAGCACTTAGGATGTAGAAGTAAAAATGTAATACATGGATGCTTTATTTTTGTATTTTCCAGTTTCTTCTTTTCAAATGAATGAAAAATGTATGATATGGATGTGCAACGATATTTGATATCAGTAATATAAATGATGTAATTAACTTGATAGTTTTTAAAAGAAGATAGAAGCCATTTTTTATTTAAATTTCCTTATGTTGTTTATTACTATTGGTAAATGCATCAGGCAATCTTTAAATGCAACTATATGAAGACTTTTAGGACTTGTCACTGATTTAGCAAATATTGCAACATTTTTATCATCATTGGGCACTTTTCAAAATGGATACCATCTGATAGTACAACCATCACTAATACCCACTAATATTATGATAATATGAATACTATATTTTATTTGAAATGTCAGAAATAGATTTAGGTATCAAGGTATAGAAGTCAGGATAACAAAAATAGTCACCTTCCTTTTAATATACCATTTTCTAAGGCAAGATATTGAACCCGCAATGACCTTGAAAATTCATATTTTTGGGTACATTATGATTCATATACCTTAGTGAGAATCTAGATCAGAAAATAGACAAGAAAATTGTGTCAAACTCACCGTAGTTTACACATAACCAAGATCGAGATATATGCATCTATCCACCCATAGTGGCAGCTCTTACCATAAACATCCAAGTTAGGTGAAATTTATAGGATCATTTGGAACAATCACCATACACAGAAAATCAAGAAAACATTATGCCCCCAATCCTTGTGACTCTTTGTCTTTGCACAGACATCATTGAGTAACTAAGGAGACATAACAAATCATCAATTGTGAATCAATCCAATAAAATTTATAATCACTTAGATGCCCCTAGTTAAAAACATCATCAGGACATAAAACAATCATAATCAAACCACTAGAAAACTGTGTGTTAATTAGTACTTGTTCATGCATCTTTCAAACACAGTAAAGATTCATCAATCAAAAAATTAGAATATAAGCAATATGGTGTTCCATGTCTGTGCTATTGATAGGATAATCCGTTCATGTTTGAGATCCAGTATAGCCTTGTAGGAATGCTACTGAATGTCAATGTCATGTCCCATATCGTTAAAAAGACACCTTGGGTTTAGAATGTGACATTGTTTTGCATGTATTAAGAAACATTGTGTCCGTGAGGCAAACCAGCCTAAAGAAACTTAGCAACCACAACTGACTATGCCAACAAAGATGCCCCAAGTGAGGAATGACTTATTTCTAAGATGTAAAGATAGACAAATCCCAAGCGAGGACAAGATAGTCATGTAGGAAAAATGAAGTTAGTGTATGAGCACAAGAAAAATGATGAAGGTCTAGTATCAGTAGTGCATTGATAGATGGAGCGCAGAACACAAGTGATTCCTGATTGCTAGGTTTTCACCACTTGGCAAGATCTTTGATTTTCTTTTTGCTACCAAGATGCCTATTTTACCAAGTGCTCATCAAGGCACTTTTTCTCTTCTTCAATTTTTTTTATATTTTTTCTTTTTTTAATGTTTTTGTAGTATCAAGGCACCTGTTTACTAGGTTTTCACCAAGGATACCTATTTTGTAGGACTTTTTCCGCTGTTTTTGGATTTCTTCAGGATCAATTTTCTGAATGTTTTTGGTATTTTTTCAAAACTTTTTGTTGTACAGGCTCTGCTAGCCAAACATTAAGCGTAGAACTGCTTCAAATGTAGAGTGTTGATAGGATATGGAAGAACATCTCCCTCAGGTGTAGCTAATTCGTAAGCTCCAGTCCCAAAAGTAGCAGTGATAAAATAAGGTCCCAGCTAGTTAGGTTCAAACTTTCCTTTCTGCTCTCTATTAGGCTGGTTTTTAGGATTTTCTTTCAGGATGAGGTCTCCCACCTCAAATTTGTGTGGTTTAACCTTCTTGTTGTAACCTTTAGACATTCTTACTTGGTACACTTTGAGGTTATCAAATGCTTGTTGTCTGTGCTCATCTAGTAGGTCCAGATAATTTACCCTATCTATGCAGTACTGTTCATCAGTAACCAGTCCTTGTAAAGATATCTGCAAAGATGGGATTTCAACCTCAATAGGTAGCACTGCTTCAGCGCCATAGACTAGAGAAAATGGAATGGCTCCAGTTGGTGTTTAGATGCTTGTTCTGTAGGCCCATAGCACCATATTTAGTTGTAAATGCCAGTCTCTGCCAGACTTGCTTACAGTTCTATGTAGAATTTTGAGAATGTTTTTGTTTGATGCCTCAACCTATCCATTACCTTGAGGATAATAGACCGAGGAGCAATGTTGAGTGATATGGAACTATTCACAGAGGTCATCAATGTCTTGATTTTTAAATTGGCCCCCATTGTCTATTACAATTGAAGAGGGTATCCCATATCTACAAATAATGTAGTTTAGAATGAACATAGCCACCTATTTTCCAGTGGCTTTGATTAGTGACATGGCTTCGACCCACTTCGTGAAATACTCAGTGGCCGTAATGATGAACTTGTGTCCATTTGAAGATTTGGGATATATTTGTCCAACCAAGTCAAAGGCCCATTGCTGAAATGGCTAATGTGTTATAAAAGGTATCAGTTCTCTAGCAGGAGCATGGATAAGGCTCTCATGTGTCTAGCATTTAAGACATGCTTTTGAGAATTAAATAGCATCTTTCTCCATGGTAGGCCAATAATAGCCTACTCTGAGCAGTTTCTTAGCTAATGAAAAGTCATTCAAGTGTGATCCACATACACCTTCATGGAAATATTTTAAGGCTAGATCAGACTCTTCGAGTTCTAAACACCGAAGAAGTGTTCCATCAAGACTACGTCAATATAGGTTGTTATTTATCAGGATGTAATGCGATGTTGTCCTAATCAGGGATCTTTTTTCATTTCTAGATAGATTGGCAGGAATGGTTTGGTCAGAAAGATAAGCAATGATACTGGCATATCGAGATTGATCTAAGGTATTTAAGGCACATATTACTTGGTATTCTAGATTGGCAAAGGCAGGATAGGATATTTCTTCCACCAAGAATTCATAACAGAATTGATTCTCCTCCAGTTGTAACATGGATGCCAAGGTAGCCATAGCATCTGTAGCTTTGTTCTCTAATCTTGGTATTTGCTAGAAGGTGATGAAGACAAAGTATTTCTTTAGATCATCAACTATTTTCTTGTAGGGTGTCAACTTTTCATCTCTTGTTTGATTTCCCCATTGATTTGATTGATAATTAGTTGGGAGTCACCATATACGTGTAACTCAATGATCTTCCATTCCATGGCAAGCTTGAGGCCATTGACCAATGCTTCATATTCTAAGATATTGTTGGTGCATGGAAACATTAATTTGTAAGATTTGGGAATCTTGTACCCTTGTGGTGTTATGAAGAGGACCCCGGCTTCAGATCCTTGTTGAGTAAACAAACCGTCAAAGTACATCTTCCATGGATGTTTGGTGAGATGCATGATTGTTTCATTAGGAAATTCAATTAGTAATGGTTCATCATCCTAGAGTGGTGAATTAGCCAATTGATCTGCAAGTACCTATCCTTTGATAGCTCTCCATTCAACATACTCAATGTCAAACTCACTTAGAATGAGGACCCACTTTGCCAAATGTCCTGTTAATGTTGTTCTTCTCAAAAGATACTTTAGACGATTGATCTTAGCAATGAGCTTGACTATGTGAGAGAGCATGTAGTATCTCAATTTTTGTGATATGAAGATGACTGCTAAGCATGCTTTCTTAATAATGCTATAATTGAGCTCATAAGTGACTAGAGTTCTACTAATGTAGTAGATAGCTCGCTCTTTCTTTGTTTCATCCTCTTGTGCTAGAAATACTCCTAGGGATCTAGATGTAGCTGAAATGTATAGGAGTAAGGGCTTTCCATGAATAGGAGCCATAAGAATAGGTGGAGCAGCCAGGTAACCCTTCAATTCTCTAAAGTTAGCTTCACAGTGTTCATCCCAGTTGAATGTAACCCCTTTATGTAGTAGCTTAGTAAAGGGTTGTGCTTTGTCTGTAATTTGGGACATAAATCTCCTGATAGACTGGAGTCTCCCTTGTAGTGTCCTCATTTGACTAATATTACATGGAGGAGTCATCTCTAGAATAGCTTTTACCTTCGCTGGATCTACCTCGATTCCCTTTGCCGATACTATGAATCCTAGGAGCTTGCCTGATTGGACCCCAAAGGCACATTTCTTTGGATTGAGCCTAAGTTGGAACTATTCCATTTGATCCAATATCTTTCTTAAATCATCAATATGAGTACCTCTTGCTTTGGATTTAGCCAGTGTGTCATCGACATAGTCCTCCATGTTTTTGTGCATTATGTCATGGAATATTGTTGTCATAGCTCTCTGATATGTTGCTCTGGCATTTTTTAGCCCAAATGGCATGATGTTCTAGAAAAATGTGCCCCATGCACATGTGAATGTAGTTTTCTCTTGATCCTCAGGGGTGATCTTGATTTGATTATAACCTGAGAATGCATCCATTAATGAATACATCTGGTAGCCTGCCGTAAGGTCTATGATCATGTCAATATTTGGTAGAGGGAAATCATCTTTCGAACATGCTTTGTTGAGGTCTCTGAAGTCTGTACAGATCCTAATAGATTTATAATATTTAGAAATAGGGACCACATTGGATATCCATGCTGCATAGGCAATGACTCGAATGAATCTAGCTTTTAATAACTTTTCCAATTCTTCTTTCACCAGTAATGCAACATGAGGATGCATTTTTCTGAGTTTTTGTTTTACGGTCTTGATCTCAGGATCTATAGATAAGTGGTGCATAATGAGATTGGGATCTACCCATGGCATATCAGTGTAGGACTAGGTGAACTTGATCTTTTTCTCCTTCAGGAATTCTGTGAATTGTACCTTCTCTTCTTCTGATAGAGATTGTGCTAGATGAACTGTCTAAGGATCTTCAACAGTGCCCAAGTTCATTGGCCATGTTGGTTCAATCAATAACGAAGATCTTTCCTAAAAGTTTTCAGGGAGGATATCAAGAATATCATCCTTTGGTGCCTCTGAGAGGTTTTCACCATTGGATATGTCATTTTTCTTTACTATTTTGGGATCTGATACTGCCACAGAGTGGTTTTCACCATTAGTCCACTTTTTCTTTTTCTTTTTCAATTTGTGACTAAGAAACTTGATATCCTCCTGTGACATGTTCTCGCTCCTTGCATTGGTGGAAGAAGGGTGAGGTTCACAGGCATTAAGGTAACAAGCTAGGGAGTGGTCATTGGGAAAGTCAAGGATATGAGTGGGATCTATTTTAGTCCAGTTGATTAGGTCTGGAAGTACCAATGTCAGGGAGTCAAATTTCAAGACGGACAGCATCGCGTTAGAATCAAAACTGTTAACAGACATGACATGATCTGTTAAGTTAATATCTTTGATGTTTAGATCAATAAGAGTAAGATCGTTGTTAAAAGGGTCATTGTCAGTTATATATGGATCAAACTCTAGTGACTCATCAGTAGATATCTCATCATCACCCCTTTGTAAAAGGAGGCTTCTTGCTTGTATCCTATGAAATTATTCTAGAGTTATGTATTCACCAGTGTCTCCATCATTGATTGGAGGAAGGAACTCTTCTTCCACTTCAGGAGGATCAGTGTCATTGAAAGGAGTGTCAGGTCATTTACTAGGAGCTGAGGAAGCTGCAAACATGTGAATTGTATCTATCCCAATTTCCTCAAAGGCAATAGAGAGATGATCCCACTCATAGTCATGAGAGTCTATGACATCATCATCAGATCTATCCAAATATTCAGCAATGTTTATTTGATGGAGTCGATTAGCTGCTTGTAGATCAAAGTGAGGTAGATCGAGGACATGTGTAATTGTGACCAATTCCCCCAGTTAGGATGTAAATTCTATGGCCAGGGTTCCTCTTGAGTGATTGTAGCTATGGTGTCTCCTACCTCTTGAATGGGCAGTTGTTCTAGCAAAGGAGTGTGAAGATCCTGTGGTACCTCAAAACTAGGTACGTAGTGTTCTCCTTGATATTCAGTATTCTTTGTACCAATATGTAGTAATCTCTCATAAGGCCATGGTTCTGATACTATCTCATCTATTTTATCACTCTCTGCTTTAGAAGGTGGACTCTACTTTGAAGTAGGTTTGTTGGATTGAGTATTAAAGCCCAGTCCTATTTTATCTCTGTTGAGGAGGAACTCCATGGGTATGGGTTCAATGATCCCTTGTCCTATGTCATTTAGAGGTCCTTTTCCTTTGTAACCCATTTGTTTGAGTAAATCACATCCCTTTCCATACTATTCTGGGGATATCTTCACATGTTTGACCTCAGAGTCCACTAGTTCTCCTTTGTAAAGCCAGGTCAAGACTGCATGTTCTTTTGTGTTATCTGAACAAGATGTGGATGCCTTTATCATGCCAGTAGCCTTGTGTACTTCTGGCTCCTGGACTATGAGAGGTGTAAATTTTGATGATGGTTTTCCATAGGATCTTGGTGATACTGGGAGATCTGTTAGTGAAGGAGTTAGGTCTATCTTGTACTCTCCCATACCTGTTTCTTCAAGTTTCAATGTTTTTCTAAAGATCTTCATGACCATGTCCTTGGTAGTCTCAGAAGTAACTACATCCATAGCCTCTTTATTGTGTGGGATCATGCTACCTACTTTGATATTGTTGCAAGTGTAATTGGCATCTATAGGAATTGTCACTTCTATCCCATTATGTGGGAACTTGATGTATTGGTGATAAGTGGATGGTACAGCTTGCATCTCATGAATCCATGGTCTCCCTAGTAGAATATTGTAGGCCAATGGTAGATCCAAAACTTGACATATAACATTCCTTTCAATCGGCCCAACTCTGATGGGTAGACAAATAATACCTCTAGAGGATCTTTCTTCCTCATCATATGCTTTGATGGTTATCTTATTTCTAGAGTCAATTGTTTGC
>MU226804.1:3515936-3533769 GCA_018584345.1 Thuja plicata
ATCATTTTTCAAAGCAACATTTGCTAGAAAATCAGCCATAATATTTTTTGACCTTTCTAACCAAGTTATATCAAAGGCATCAAACATTTCAAGTTGATCCCAAATAGCATATTTGTACATTTTCAATGTCATTTTTTACAGCATATTTTGATCTGACTTGTGCTACCACTAACTCTGAATCACCATAAACCTTCAAACATGTTATACCATGTTTGATAGCAATTTCAAGTCCTAAGAATAAAGCCTCATACTCTGCAGTATTATTCGTACATTGGAAAGCTAACAGAAATAAGTACTTAAAAGTTGTACCTGATGGAGATATCAACAATACTCCTGCCCCTGATCCTTCTTTAGAGCAAGCACCATCAAAGTACATCTTCCACAATCCATCTTCCTACATGATTAAATCCCTGTTCAAAGGGTTAGCCTTTTGATCTTGACAATAAAGTTCACTTTTTTGCATCCTAAAATTTTCCATGTCTATGTCAATGCAACAGTTAACATTAATATCTTCAAATTTTTCTATCATGTGGGGAGTTCTACTCTCCCTTAAGACCTTAACATTATCTCCAGCAATGTTGAAAGTAGCATATGATAAATCATTTTGTATACTACCTCCCATTGAAGCACTCCATTTTCTTGATAGAAACATGCCATAATGAGGTGGTATGTCAACCACAAGAACATTCATAGTCATTACTACATCAAGGCATATTGCTAGTCTATAAGGCATAGCCTCGATGGTACTAATTATAGGGACCTCTCTAGAATCCATAGCTCTGCATCTCCCATAAGGTGTATCAACTTGTAGCCCCATTTCCCTCATGATTTCAACTGGCATAACTATATTAGAGGCTCTTGAATCAATCATACAATTCTTGATCATTTATCATTAATTATCAATGAAAGAAAAAATGGGTCAACAACTTTTGGGGAAGAAGTTGCATTTAAGAATATTTGAGGAATTTCGGATGTCAACACCTCTACTTCATTTCCCCTGGTAGTTGGCTTCTTGGATACATCTACTGAACTCTGAACCTTTATTGTGGGTACATTGTTTAATAATGACATCACTTTTTCCTTATGTTCTTTGATCCTCATCATTTCCAGAAATGGAACCTTAACTATCATCTGGGACAAACATTGACCCATATCTACTGGAGTGTATCTCATATCTGAAATTTTTGATTTGTCAATAATGATATCATTTTCCTCATTGTGTTCTTTTAGAGCTGACTCTTTTAACTTTTTGTTTTCTATCTTCTGAACAGGAACAATTTTTTCTTGTCTTTTCACATCTTCCTCTTGTATAACATTTGGCTCTATGGGTTTTCTAATAATCTTGACCTCATGTTTATTTACATTTTCACTAGGTCCATATTTTTTCTGCACATATTTATTGTCTGTTTTATTTTCCTTTATAAAGACACCTAAGGGTTGGCTACCAGCACCACCTACCACCCTGTTCCTCAAGTGGTAATTACTTCTAGCCTTATTCACTAAATCTATAGTGATTCTAGCCTTCTCTTCATTTGAAGCTTTCCTGATGAGTGGAACATCTTGATTATCTTGAGCATAACATCTTATATCATCATCAGTTTCCTCAGTTTCACTATCAGATAAGATTTGTTGATGATGATTCTCTAGCCTTCTTTGTGAAATGTAATAATCATGATTTTCCTCTTCATTGTCTGAATCTATATCATGGCATGAATAGGTATTGGTCATACTATGATCACACTATTCACCATCATCATTCCCCTGTTCCTCACTTACTCTCAAGTCTAGAGAAACAATACAAAAATCAGGGTTATGAGGGGCCTCACATGCTTCACACCAAGTATCATCATTGCAAAAATGAACAGAGTTTTTGTGAAGAGGGTCTGGAATTCTATTATTTGTTTTATCTTTTCTAAGTATAGCAACAGGCTTTCCATCCTTGAACTGAGTCCCATAAGGATGGTTTTGCATCTTATTCTAAGGATTATAGGTAGCATTATAAGAGGGTCTATTATTCTGGGGAGCTTTATACTCTTTGTACTCTGGTTCTTTCAAATTACTCCTACTAAACCTTGAATCATCCCTCCTATTTAGTTTACCAGATACCCGTCTATTCATTTCAATATTGACTACTATTTTATAGGCATCAGTAAGAGTTCTAGGATTTTTTTCCCTAAGAGCATATCCCATTTTAGAATCAAAAGTGTTCAAATAGGTTGCTAAACATACCTCTTCATCTAGCCTTATCTTCTGAAATGATTTGTGCATAGCTCTTTGAAATCTGGTATTAAACTCTGTGACTTCCTCATTATAGTTCTTTTTAATATTATTGAACTCATTCAATAAAAAGCATTTATTTTTTTTGTCTCCATATTGATCTTTAAACAATTCAATCAACTCATCCATTGAGACAACAAATCCATTTGATAGGCTTCTAAACCACTCTCTTGCATCTTCAACTAGGGATTGAACAAACAATTTCATCAATACATCCTCATGAGTGATATTCAGATCATCAACAAAATCAATGAATTTTCTAAGATGTGTTTCACAAGATATAACATTATTACCTGCAAATTTAGGTATTTTTTCTCCTATATCACCCATATCTTTAGGAAAAGCATTAGGGTATCCAGGTATATCAAAAAAATTAAATTGTTTGTACCTTTCGGTGTGCAATGGTTTTCTTTGAAAGCTATCATCCTCCTTAGCAGAAGTGGCCTTTGTTTTAGAAGCAGTAACATTTTTTGGGCCAGCATAAGCATATTTTGAGGACTGTAAAAAAAATATCTTTTTCTTCATTTCAATAGTGGCAACCTCCATCTGAGCCTTTTCTAACATTTTTTCCATAGTTTCTTTTTCAACTCTTAATTTTTCCAAATCAATGTCCAACTTGGACATTTGTTTAGTTAAAGGCTTTTGAAACTTAGGATCTTTATTCCTATTTTCACTCATCTTTTGCTTTCCTTTATCCTTTTGTGAAATAGGAGCCTTATGAGTGACTGGTATTTCTTGGTCTCTCTGAGACCTTTCAGTATCTTTTATACTTTGATGCTTTTAAGACTTTCTTTTGTTCTTATCCAAATTCTTAGGGTCACTCTTTTTCTTTATCATTTCTCTTTCTTTCTTCATTTGCTAAACCAAGGCTAGCTGTTCCAAAATGAACTTCTCTTCATTTGCCAACATATCAGAAGGAGCATCTTCTAAATCTAAATTACAAGTACTAGTATCTTCTCTTTCACTTGAAGTAGAGGAGACTATGGGTGTTTCCAATACCCTTTCAGCTGCTTCTTCATATTCTGAAGTATTCCCTTCATGAGAGTGCTAACCTACATTTATTTCTCTTCTAATATTACCCTCTCTACCTCTCAGAGGGGTTTCATCCATGTTGACTAGATCTTTCTTTTTTCTCCAGGACATCTCCATCCTTGATGATGATGGAATTCCACCATATAATACTTTCTCATGATCTATTCTCATTCTTGACCTAGTATTCATTATTTGAAAGATATTCACTCACTTTGCACTAATCTCAGATATTTTCCTTTAGAGTCGCCACCAAATCACTTGGGATAAATGAATACTTATCAAATGAGAAATCTAACAACAACCACTGGTATGATTTGTAAAATTTCTAATCTTTGAAACACTTGAGACTTCTGACTACTTGGACTAGAGATATTCTAAAACTTGTCAACCAGACTTTACAATCTCTTCTCCCCAGCAGAGTCGCCAATTTGTTAGTGTTTTTTCTTGCTAGGCCTCTAAAAGACACTTGAAATCTTAGACAACTCTATGAACCCTTAATGCCTTTTGACACTATGACTCAAGCAAGGGAAAAAACACTAATTGGTGAGGTTCTTGATAACACTAGGGATACCTATTACCACCTCCTTCTTTTTTGAGATCCACTGACTCAGGCAGGTTTTACCTATGACTGATTACTATCTTTACAGTATCTTTAGAATGGATTTAACCTTATGTGTTGAATGCTCTATTTTAGATGGACATGTATATAACAATACAGATGACTATGATTATTCTGAGGATAAGCTTGACAATCTAAATCAGTATCTTGATGATAGCAGACAACAACATGACTAAGAAATACATTCTTCTTTCCTTTTGCAACTCTTGTGAATTTAGGAGGAATGACCTATTTGATTTGCTCTTCAAGAAATCAACAAACTTCAACTATGACCCTTAAGTACACAATTGATTTTACCAAAATACTCTGAAAGTGATTGATTTAAATAGTTTTTAATGCTTGGATGATGATGAATCACCTGACAAACTATAGACCAGTGCCTATCTTTGGGCAATATAGTCAAAAGATGTAAATCAACAAAGATATATGAACAGGAATACTATAGGATGCCTTACAACCTACATACAACTCAGATAAAATTCCTTGCAAACTTATCATGTCACTTCTACAATACTGTATCAAATCCTTAATTACTGTAGTACTCTCTGAAACTACTCACAAAGTTTAATTATCCCCTTAGAAGAAACTTACAAATAATTAAATAGCTACCTTATAACCATTATGTTTAACATGCCTTACAAATTAAACATAAAAGAGTGCATACAATAAGAAAAGAGACAACAACAATGTAGAATAAAATAGCACTGTATTTTTATTCATATATTCTGATTCAAGTACATATAAAGGATTAAAAGCTCAAAACACAGACAGAAATCAAAAAGTCTATCTTCAAGGAAGAAATCTCCCCAATTATGATCTCCCTCCCATTTATCTAAATATTCATTAGGCCTTAGTAGTTGCATAACCTTTATTGGGAGCCTTTCCCGGCTAATGCCCATGCTTTGTATTAATGGATATACAATCCAATTCTAGAATGCACAGTAGTCACAGTCCTTGGATGTATAATTCCAAATCTTTATCCAGAACTGAATGGGATTAGGTCCATCTTGAAAAACCCTTTGAGGACTCAAATTTTTTACATCCATGATTACAAAATTAAAATGCAATAGGAGATGCATGAGGATGGAGTAGTAAAAGAACTTGGGTTCTTTCTCCTAAGGATCCTTCATCTTCTTCTGAGTTGCTACTAATCCCTCATGCATCTTATCAATGATATTTTGTATATAGTCATAGCTGGTGCTAGAATGCACCTCCTGTAAATCCAACACCATCATCAATATCCCGGCATTAATCTTCTCAGCGTCCCCATCTATCCCTAGCACTCTACACAAGGCATAAGTGATGTACTTAATGTAGAAATGCAGATCCTTGAAGTAATAAGGGCTTGTCCCAGATATAGGATCAAGATGTTTTCTTACCTCCTTGAGTGCTTCTGCAACTGTCCCCTAGCAATACCAGGCTTTAAGTTATACCTCTCTTCTTGCCTAGTCATGTTAATTTTGGTGGACACGGTACTATACAAGCCAAAAGCTTGCATAAATGAATTTCTATATAGGATGAGTAGGGTAGTGCCATCATTCCTATTAATTGTCTTAGACAAGACATCATAATGACTAGCAAGGCCTAAGAACAAATCTACATCTATGTAGACGTCAGGGACAATTAACCTAGCCAAACCACAGGTCCAAGGGTTTGAAATTGGGATGGCTTTATCAGAATTTTTATAAAAGTAGGTAAAGAGGGAAAAACCTATTGTTCCTAGAGTATCATCATCCCTGATGTTACAGTAGTCATCAGTAAGCATATTAGCATTCGCCCTCTTGTTTTGAGTTAAACTTGACAGCAATCTGAGGAATTCATCTGAGTAATTTTGCTTCCCCTTAGCATCTTCATCTATCTCTTTGCTTCTCCCACTAGTAGAAGCCCCACTGACTACTCTGCTCATGTTTGCTTTGGTTTAATTCTCTTTTTCTTCACCGATATTGAAGAAAATCTCTTCTCAAGACTCACTTTGCTTCTTTGTGCACTGTTCTCAGAAAAAAAAGCCTTCTGATCAATTGAATACTTTGCAACTTATCTAATTTCTTCTCTCTTCTCAGAATACCTAGCACTTCTTTGTTCTAAAATTCTGAAAGCCCAATAAGTTAAAATGAACCTTCAATCAACTCTTTATGGTAACTGCTCCAAGTACACGGCTCATCATTTGAAAAATCATCAATTTTGTCTTCAATTCAGCATGCTATGAAATTAATTGAAAACCTAGCCATAGCCCATGAGTGTGACAGGAAATCAAATTCATATATGTGTATCTTCAGAGAAAACCTTATAAAATTTGAAGGTGATGACATGTCTCTATGTGATTGGCTCTATGTCATACATCTCAGCTACCTTTTTTACACAGTAATCAATATCCAAGCTTGTCATTAGACGCTGAATGATTCATGTTGTCATGTCAGCCACTGTCACCTTTTCTTATGATTTCATATTTAGCGACTACGGGACTATGTATAATCTCCATAGCGCTAACCCAAGTCTTTAACCCTTGATTCTTCTGGAGATCTAGCGACCATGTTGTTTTCTCTGTCTTGGTTAACCACAGTTCATTTATGGCGATCACGCGACTATGTAAATCAAAGTCACTAGATGAAAAATGTAACTCATATTTTACTCAGAGACTCTGCGATTGACAGTTACCTTTGGCCCTTACGGTTATCTCCATGTTGCTAAAAGTTTATTTTCCTTTATGAGACCTCGTGACTACCCTTGGTCACTTAATTTCTGAATACAAATGTTAAGTGAAAAATCTTTTTTAGAGACAATGCGACAAGAATTTTACCCTTCATCTCATCTGGAGACTATGCAACATACTCTTATCTCTAAGTCGCGAGTACCTTTTCATTTTGGGATATTTTATTCAAAGACTTCATGACCACCATTGGATCCTTTAATCATTGCATCTGATGGCTCCTGCTAAGTTGCTAATTATTTTAATACTTTTATGTCAACTCAGAGACTAAGCAACATTGCACTTTTACCTTTAGTCTCTTAATCGCCAGATGATCTTTTACCTTTGGGAGATTGCGTGACTGACTTTGTAATCCTCTCACCTTTGGACACGTGTCTCCCTCTATTACTTGTCTCTGAATTGCTGAATGGAGAGGTGACTTAGCATTTTAATCTTGCGACAATCCGATTGTGTTATACCTTAGTTTGTATGTGGTTAGTCGTGAAGTCTCAGCATCTTTCCCTTAACTTTCATTCTTTCTAGAGACTCTGCGACATGAGTTTTATGTTACTTACTTAACTGTAGGCTAACTCCACGACCACGCGACATGTAGAAATTTCCAAGTCTCACAACCAATCACTAACCGTCGGCCTTTTCACGTGACAGCGTGACTATTCTGTGGGCCCACTCACAAATTACTGATGTGTTTGTTTATTTGGAGACTATGTGAAATGAAGGGCTCCACCAAGTCTCATAACACAGAAGGAATATTCCAATTCTTTGAGAGACATCCTGACATAAGCCAATCACCAAGTCTCAGGATAAAAAGGAATATGCAATCAAGATCATGCGACCAAGCGACCATGCTTTAAAACACATGACTTAAGTGATTTTAAAAAAGGTAACACAAAAATAGAAGTATGATAAATGTCTTAGGGTTTTTCTCAATTTTGGCCTATAAAAAAAGACCTAGGGTTTTGAGGTTTTGCATTTTCACAGAGATTTTGACCTGAAGACCCTAAGATTTCAATTGGGAAATTACAAGGAACTGAGAAACTTCTGGGTTTAGAAAAGAAAAGAGCATGAGGACCAAAAAACTTCAGCAGACAAACCAGAACTAGGAATACACCCAACACTCCTCAAAAAAACAATCAAAAAACTTCAAACCCTAGAGTACAAGTATTTTTCACACCTTATGACATCTCTTAATGCAATCTGGAAACAAGCAACTTCACGCACTTCAAAAATGAACTTTTTAGAACTGACCAAAACTGACAAAGACATCATAAAATCACATCATATATTTCCCAAGTCACATGCAATATTTAGGATTGCATTTGGTATTCTGGATCATATTTAGTCAGTACACAGTCGCATCCAGATTCTAGGCTCACATTTGGTACCATCAGAGGCTCGCATCTAGGAGCTCGCATTCAGGGCAGTGGGTACTTGTAGAAGTTTTTCTTAGAAGGTCTCAATTGACTAGGATACCCTTTTAACTCTTTAGCTAGTTCCTATTGTCTCTTCTAGCCTCCCTATTGTATTTTTAAAACACTTTCAAAACGTCCACCTTGCATGCTTTGTTAGTCTTTCACGATTAGTTCAATACGTGTGGTCTACCCACTTTATACCAACAACCTTGTTCCCAGCTCACTATTAGGGAATTCTAACCCTATGACGCTGGAGTCATTTACATCCACCAACAACAAACAGTTACTTTCACCTAGACACGCCCACTTGAACAATCTGAAACTCTCACTTGCACTATTGGGAAATGTTAACAAAGTTGAGAAACAACTTCATGGTTAACACAAGACACAACAAGTACACAACTAAAGGATCAAAAGTGCCTCCTAAAATACCACACTTTCAAGGAGAAGCTTCTCATAGTTCCCTTGTTGATCTAGATTCCCCTCAAATGGATAGAGATACTCGTAGATGGAGTGAGGCCTTTGAGGACTATAATAATGGAAAATACCAAAAACCCGAAGATATTGATGAAGAAGAAGAATCCAAGTTTGAATGTCCTTTATTTGAATTCGGTAGTGAGGACAAAATCTCTAAAGAAGAATATGAAAAACTCAAACAAAGTAATAGATTTCACCAGATAATGGAAAGAATGATTGATGAGGATAAATAAAAATACTTCCTTCATCTAGCGTCTATAGGTGTTAAATTACCCAAAGATTATGACATGGAAAAACGCAGGGAAAAGGAAGTACCAAATCCAATATCTAGTCTCACCAAACAACTCAATCTAATGCAAACAGATCTCACAAACCTCAAACAAGAGAAGGAGAAACCCAAAACACAATACTCTTTGGACACCATTTTTTCATTTCCTTTTGACAAGAGTATCACTATGGTCCCGTTTTCCCCCAACGTGGCAAGGCCAAAGTATGACAAATACACGGGAGAAACTGATCCACACGACCATGTAAGGGAATTTTGTGCCCTGAGCATAAAATACATGCATGAACCCACATACCTCATGCAACTATTTCCAGGAAGTCTAGGAGGTAATTCCATGGAGTGGTTCTCAAAACTAAACCCTAAGGTCAAGATATTTGAGGAGTTGATCCAATGATTCATTCAACATTACTCCTACAACATCCAACATGATGTAACTATGATGGACCTATGTAACACTAAACAATGAACTGGAGAATAATTCACACACTTCCTACAAAGATGGAGGAAGATTTTTGCACGATATTCAAGGGCCATTCCTAAAATGGAGAAAATGAAAATCTTTGTTAATAATTTAGTGCCTAAATTGAACTATGTTCTACAAATGCAAGACTCTCCTAGCTTTGATAGAATTATTAAAAATGCCCTCCATATTGAGGAAGTCATGGTCAAAAGGGGAGAGATCACCCTTCAAAATGAAAACAAAACCAACACCTCCAACTCCAAGCCTAAATGGTGGAAGAAAAACAAGAATGTTGTTAATGACAGAGTAGTTGACACCTCTAACATTAATCCTAAACCTAAGGTATTTAATCTAACCAATGGCATGCAAGCAAGAAAAGATGCTAAGGTAACACCTCCCATCCCCAAAGAAAACAATGATAACAACAAGGAACGAACATGGACTTTGAAACCCCAAAGAACATTCACTCCTTTGGGAGAACCTCTTGAGACTGTTCTAAAAACACTGTTGGATAACAAAGTTCTTACAATTCTTGATTCTAAACCATGGGAACCAATGGTCAAACATAGGTGGTGGGATGATAATTCCTATTGTGTTTTCCACAAAAACAAAAGACACAAGACTAAAAATTGTCTCAAACTTAAGCATGTCATCCAAGACCTCATCAAAGAAGCTAAGATCAAAGTAGACAGACATACTACCAATGAGGATCATACAGCATTCAACAAACCCTTTTCTAATTATAATCAAGGAGAAACATCTAAAGGGAAGGGTAATGAGGTAAACTACACCAATTCCAAAAATGACAATGTGATTAATATGCTTGACTTTAAAACTGAATCCATCAATGTGGTCACAATTAAAGGTGTCTCATCCCACTCAAATGTTGTAACACAGAGCCAAGCATAGGTTACAATCAAAGGACCTCCAAAACTAACATCAACATCAACATCCAAAGTTCCTATTGTAACTATTCCCAAACCAGCAGCAAAACACATGGTCACTATCCCCGGAGAAAAATATGACTTGGTAGACCAATTTCAATAAACCTCTACCAAAATTTCCATTTTTGAGTTGCTCAAGATATCCACAGTACATAGAGAAATCCTAGAACAAGCTCTAAATGCTGCTAATGTTCCAAAAGATATTGATATAGAAAAGTTTCAAGCGATGGTCAATCACATCTTAGTGCCACATTACCTCTCCTTTTCTAAAGAGGATGACAATTCATTGACCCATCCCCATAATCAACCCCTCCATATTGAAGTCTGTATTCATAAATCCCGTGTTAGACGTGTGTTGATAGATGGAGGTGCAGGATTGAATATCTATACACTGGATCTAATCATGAGACTAGGTCTCTCAAAACAAACAATTGACTCTAGAAACAAGATAACCATCAAAGTTTATGATGAGGAAGAAAGATCCTCCGAAGGTCTTATTGTTCTACCTATCAGAGTCAGACCGATTGAGAGGAACATCATATGTCAAGTTCTGGATTTACCATTGGCCTAAAATATCCTAGTAGGTATACGATGGATTCAGGAAATACAAGTTGTACCATCCACTTATCACCAATGCATAAAATTCCCACATAATGGGGTGGAAGTGACAATTCCTGCAGATGCTAACTACACTTGCAACAATATCAAAGTAGGTAGTATGATCCCACACAATGAAGAGGCTATAGATGCAGATACTCCTGAAACTACTAAGGACATGGTTATGAAGATTTTTAGCAAAACCTTGAAACTTGAAGAAACAGGTATGGGAGAGTACAAGCTGGACCTAACTCCCTCATTAATAGAACTTCCAGTGTCACCGAGATCCTATGGAAAACCTTCCTTGACATTCACACCCGTAGAATCCAAAGAGATAGAAGTACACAAAGCAACTGGCATGATAAATGCATCCACATCTTCTTTAGATAACACAAAAGAATAGGCAGTCCTAGACTAGCTTTACAAAGGAGAACCGGTGGAATCTAAGGTCAAACATGTAAAGATATCCCCGGAACAGTATGGAAAGGGATATGATTTCCTCACACAAATGGGTTACAAAGGAAAGGGACCTCTAAATGACATAGGACGAGGGCTCATTGAACCTATTTCCATGGAGTTTTTGAATACCAAAGATAAAACAGGCCTTGGTTTTAATACTAAAACTGATAAACCCACTCCAATAGAGAGGTTGCACTTAGATAAAGGGAGTGATGAAACAGATGAACTAGAGCAATGGTCATATGAAAGATTGTTACATGTTGGTGCACAAGACCCCAACTACCAAGGAGAATGCTACATACCTAGCTTTGAGGTACCACAGGATCTTCACACTCCTTTACTAGCACAACCTCCCATTCAAGAGGTAGGAGACACCATAGAAACAATCACTCAAGAGATACCCTGGCCACAAAATCTACATCCTAACTGGGGGAAATTGGTCACAATTTCACATGTCCTTGATCTACCCCACTTTGATCTACAAGTAGCTAACCGAGTACATCAAATAACCATTACTGAGTACTTAAATAGATCTAATGATGATGTCATAGACTCTCATGACTATGAATGGGATCAGCTATCTATCACCTCTAAAGATATTGGGATAGATACAATTCACATGTTTGCAGCTCCCTCAGCTCCTAGAAAATGATCTAACACTCCTCTCAATGATACTGATCTGCCTAAAGTAGAAGAAGAGATCCTTCCCCCCATCATTGATGGATACACAAGTGAATACATAAATCTAGAAGAATTTAATAGGCCACAAGCAAGAAACCTCCATTTGCAGAGAGATGATGATGAGATTTCTACTGACAAGTCGCTAGAGTTTGGTCTGCATATGACTAACAATGACCCTTTTAAGGATGATCTCACTCTTATTGATCTAAATATTGAAGAAATTAACTTAACAGACTATGTCATATCATTTAATGGTCTTGATGCTATCATGATGTTGTCCTTCCTAGAATCTGACTCCCTAACATTGGTACTTCCTGACCTAATTTATTGGACTAAAACAAATCCTACTCCTATACTCAAATTTTTTAATGACCACTCCCTAGCTTGTTATCTCAATTCTTGTGAACCTTACCATTATTCCACCAATGCAAGGAGCAAGAATATGTCATAGGAGGATATCAGGTTTCTTAGTCAAAAACTAAAAAATAAAAAGAAATACTGGACTTATGGTGCAAACCACTCTGTGGCAGTATCAGATCCCAAAATAGTAAAGAAAAAAGATGTATCCAATGGTGAAAACCTTTTTGAGGCACCAAAGGATGAGACTCTTGATATCCTCCCAAAACACTTTTAGGAAAGATCTTCAGTATTGATTGAACCAACACAGCCAATAAACTTGGGCACTATTGAAAATTCTCAAATAGTTCATCTAGCACAATCTTTATCGAAAGAAGAGAAGGTACAGTTCATAGATTTCCTAAAAGAGAAGAAGATTAATTTTGCATGGTCTTATACTGATATGCCAAGGCTAGACCCTAATCTCATCATGCACCACTTATCTATAGCTCCTGGGATCAAGCCCGTGAAACAAAAACTTAGAAAAATGCATCCTCATGTTGCATTATTGGTAAAAGCAGAGCTAGAAAAGTTGTTGAAAGCTGGATTTATTCGAGTCATTGCCTATGCAGGGTGGATCTCCAATGTGGTACCCATCTCTAAATCTAATAAATCTATCAGGATCTGTATAGACTTCAGAGACCTAAACAAAACATGTCAGAAAGATGACTTCCCTCTACCAAACACTGACATGATCATAGATCTTATAGCAGGCTTTCAGATGTATTCATTAATGGATGGATTCTTAGGCTGTAATCAAATCAAGATCACCCCTGAGGATCAAGAGAAAACCACATTCACATGCACATGGGGCACATTTTTCTGGAATGTCATGCCTTTCAGGTTAAAGAATGTCGGTGCAACATATCAAAGAGCCATGACAACAATATTCCATGACATGATGCACAAGAACATGGAGGACTATGTAGATGACACATTGGCTAAATCCAAGGAGAGAGGTACTCACACTACTCACCTAAGAAACATATTAGATCGAATGGAACAGTTCCAACTCAGGCTCAACCTAAAGAAATGTGCCTTTGGGGTCCAATCAGGGAAGCTCCTAGGATTCATAGTATCTGCGAAGGGAATCGAGGTAGATCCCGCAAAGGTAAGGGCTATTCTAGAGATGGCTCCTCCATGTAACATCAGTCAAATGAGGATGCTACAAGGGAGACTCCAATCTATCAAGAGATTCATGTCCCAACTTCTAGATAGGGCACAACCCTTTACTAAGCTACTACATAAAGGGGTTACCTTCAAATGGGATGAACACTGTGAAGTAGACTTTAGAGAATTGAAGGGGTATCTGGCTGCTCCACCTATTCTTATGGCACCTATTCATGAAAAACCCTTACTCCTATACATTTCAGCTACAACTAAATCCCTAGGATTATTATTGGCACAAGAAGATGAAACAAAGAAAGAACGAGCTATCTACTACATTAGTAGAACACTAGTCACTTATGAGCTCAATTATAGCATTATTGAAAAAGCATGCTTAGCAATCATCTTCACATCACAAAAATTGAGACACTACATGCTCTCTCATACAGTGAAGCTCATTGCTAAGATCAATCCTCTAAAGTATCTTTTGAGCGAAACAGCATTAACATGACACTTGGTGAAATGGGTCCTAATTCTAAGTGAGTTCGACGTTGAATATGTAGAATGGAGAGCTATCAAAGGATAGGTACTTGCAGATCAATTGGCTGATTCACCACTCTAGGATGATGAACCTTTACTAATTGAATTCCCTGATGAAATGATCATGCATCTCACTAAATATCCCTAGAAGATGTACTTTGACGGTTCATTCACTTAATGAGGATCTGGAGTAGGGGTCATCTTCATAACTCCACAAGGATACAAGATTCCCAAATCTTACAAATTGATGTTTCCATTCACCAACAATATCTCAGAATATGAAGCATTGGTCAATGGCCTCAAGCTAGCTATGGAATGGAAGATCATAGAGTTACACATGTATGGGACTCCCAACTAATTATCAATCAAGTCAACGGGGAGTATCAAACAAAAGATGAAAATTTGATGCCCTACAAGCAACTAGTTGATGATCTGAAGAAGTACTTTGTCTTCGTCACCTTCCAACAGATACCAAGATCAGAGAACAAAGTTGTGGATGCTATGGCTACCTTTGCATTTATGTTACAACTGGAGGAGCATCAATTCTGCTATGACTTCTTGGTGGAAGAAAAATCCTATCCTACCTTTGATACCCCTGAATATTAGGTAATATGTACCTTGAATACCCCAGATCAATCTCAATACGCCAGTATCATTGCTTACCTTTCTAACCAAACCATTCCTACCAATCTATCCAGAAATGAAAAAATATCCTTGATTAGGACAGCATCGCGTTACATCCTCATAACTAACAACCTATATCAACGCGGTCTTGACGGTACACTTCTTCGGTGTTTAGTACTTGGAGAGTCCGATCTAGCATTAAAAGGTGTCCATGAAGGTGTATGTGGATCACACTCAAATGGATTTTCATTAGCCAAGAAACTAATCAAAGTAGGCTATTACTAGCCTAGGATGGAGAGAGATGCTATTCAATTTTCAAAATCATGTCTTAAATGCCAGACACATGGAAACCTTATCCATGCTCCTGTCAGAGAACTCATACCTTTCATAACACATTGGCCATTTCAGCAATGGGACTTTGACTTGGTTGGACAAATATATCCCAACTCTTCAAATGGACACAAGTTTATCATTACAGCCACTAAGTATTTAACAAAGTGGGTCAAAGCCATGCCGCTAATCAAAGCCACTGGTAAACAGGTGGCTATGTTCATTCTGAACTACATTATTTATAGATATGGGATACCCTCTTCAATTGTAACAGATAATGGGGACCAATTTAAAATCAAGACATTGATGACCTTTGTGAACAGTTCCATATTACTCAACATTGATCCTCAATCTATTATCCTCAAGGTAATGGATAGGCTGAGGCATCAAACAAGAATATTCTCAAGATTCTACACAGAAATATAAGCAAGTCTGGCAGAGACTGGCATCTACAACTAAATCCGGCACTATGGGCCTACAGAACAAGCATAATAACACCAACTAGAGCCAAACCATTTGCTCTAGTTTATGGTGCTGAAGCAGTGCTACCCATTGAGGTTGAAATCCCATCTTTGCAGATATCTTTACAAGGTCTTGTTACTGATGAGCAGTACCGCATAGATAGGGTAAATTCCCTAGACTTGCTAGATGAGCGCAGACAACAAGCATTTGATCACCTCAAGGTATATAAAGCACGTATGTCCAAAGGTTACAACAAAAAGGTCAAACCACACAAATTTGAAGTAGGAGATCTCATCCTCAAGGAGAGTCCTAAGAACCAGCCTAACAGGGAGCAGAAAGGAGAGTTTGAACCTAACTGGATGGGACCTTATGTTATCACTACTTCTTTTGGGACTGGAGCTTATCAATTAGCTACACCTGAGGGAGACATTCTTCCAGATCCTATCAATACTCTACATTTGAAGCGGTTCTACGCTTATTATTTGGCTAGTAGAGCCTGTACAGCAAAAAGTTCTTGCAAAATACCAAAAACATTTAGAAAATTGATCCTGAAGAAATCTAAAAATAGTGGAAAAGATCCTACAAAAAGGGTATCCTTGGTGAAAACCTGGTAAACAGGCACCTTGATTCTACAAAAACATTCAAAAAAGCAAAAATAGCAAAAAAATTGAAAAAGAGAAAAGTGCCTTGATGAGCACCTGGTAAAATAGGCATCTTGGTAGCAAAAAGAAAAAGAAAGAAACAATCTTTCCAAGTGGTGAAAACTTGGCAATCAGGCGTCACTTGTGTTCTGCACTCCATATATCCATGCACTACTGACACAAGGCCTTCATAATTTTTCCTATTCTCATACGCTGACTTCATCTTCCTGAATGACTATCTTATCCTCGCTTGGGATTTGTCTATCTTTATGTCTTAGGAATAATTCATTCTACATTCGGGGCATCTTTGCGGGCATAGTCAGTTGCGGTTGCTAGGTTGCTCTAGGATGGTTTGCCTCACGAATGCAATATTTCTTAATACATGCAAAACAATGTCACTTTCCAAAACAAGGGTGTCTTTCTACAACATCAAACATGACATTTACATTAACAGAGTTCCTACAGGGCTATATTGGATCACAAACATGAATGGATTATCCTATCAATGCACAGACAGGGAACACCATAATGCTTGTATTACAATTTTCTAATTGATGAATCTTTACTGTGTTTAACAACTGAATGAACAAGTACTACTTAACACACAGTTTGATTTTGTATGATTATGGTTCTTTTATGTCCTAATGATGTTTTCAACTAGGGGCATCTAAGTAATTATAAATTTTATTTGATTGATTCTCAATTTATGATTTATTATGTCTTCTTAGTTACTCAATGACGTCTGCACAAAGACAAAGAGTCGCAAGCATAGGGGGCATAATGTTTTCTTGAATTTATACATATGGTGATTGTTCCAAATGATCCTATAAATTTCACCTAACTTGGATGTTTATGGTAAGAGCTGCCACTATGGGTGGATAGCCGCATATATCTCGATCTTTGTTATGTGTAAACTACGGTGAGTATGACACAATTTTCCTTGTTTGTTTTCTGATCCAGATTCTCACTAAGGTATATGAATCATAATATACCGAAGGATATGAATTTTCAAGTTCATTGTGGGTCCAATATCTTGCCTTAATCAGAATCTGGTATATTAAAAGGAAGGTGACTATTTTTATCCTGGCTTCTATGCCTTGATGCCTAAGTCCATTTCTGACATTTCAATAAAACATATTATTCATAATTTCATAATATCAGTGGGTATTAGTGATGGTTGTACTATCAGGTGGTTTCCATTCTAAAAATCACCCAATGATGATAAAAATGTTGCAATATTTGCTAATCAGTGACAAAGTCCTAAAAGTCTACATATAGTTGCATTTAGAGATTGCATGAGGCATTTATAACAAAAATAACAGCATAAGGAATTTTGTGCTCAAAAATGATTTCTATCTTCTTCTAAATCAAGTAAATTACATCATCCATATTACTGATATCAAATATCGTTGCACATCCATAACATACATTTTGCATTCATTGAAAAGGAAGAAATAGGAAAATATAAAAATAAAGCATCCATGTATTACATTTTTACTTTTTCATCCTAAAGTGCATCCATACATCTATTTGGCATAACCAAAAATTAAAAGAAGCATACATTTTGCATTTTCACATGAGTATCATTTAAAACATATTTATATCAGTAATGACTCATCACATCCAATAATAAAATGATGTTATCATCTAAACACTAACTCATCAAAATACCAAGATATCATCACATGTGCAAAGATAAATTTATCACATCTATGAAAGAAAAAGGAACTCATGAAACATGTCAGAATCAGGAAGCTGCATCAGATATATATATATATATATATA
>MU226804.1:3555937-3614668 GCA_018584345.1 Thuja plicata
CACACACATGTGAGATATTAAAATTTACTTAGTTCAATCTATAGATCTATCTATCTATCTATCTAGATACATGCAGCTCAATGGACCATATAATGTGAAATATATACTTACCAATTTTGACCAATCCCGAGATATGATCGTAATCAATAGAAATCAAAGGAACATCATCAAATTTTTCATCTTCATCTCTATCAAATGTATCAGTAATAACTAGTAGCACTAGATTCCATGCACCTACATATCCATGGTCTTGATTGATGCATTCCTCATAATTGGCAGCAATGCAGTAATACCAAAAGCATGAGTAGTCCCTAGTGTTCAACGTCCAATTGCAACAAATATTCATACTCATAAATGAATACAAAGATTGTGCCCTTTTTATCAGCTTGCAACCATAAATAATTTTTCTATCCACACCTGAACAAATGCATATATAATATTACATTCTATAAATATAAATTGAATAATGAACATACATAACAAATTTAAACACTTGAATAATTTAAAAATGTGTGCATACCTTTTATCTCCCAAAATTTTCTATATGGTACCGCTTGAGTCATTCCTGATGACATGTCATTCTCATTTGGTGTTAAATGTGTCTTGCACCATTCAACATCATGTGCATTTTTTATATGAACTCCCTTATAATTTGTTTGATACTTTCGTATAGCACATTTGATTCAAGCTCCAGAACCATCATGTTCACCTTTTCCATGTCTACTCTCAAAGAAACTCCAGACATGTGGTATGTTTTCATTACAATGATATCTACATAGTGCATAAAATTGTCTGCATGATTTAAATTGTGCAGCACATCCATCTGACCAAACATAATGTTTATCAATTTTTATACCTCTTTCTTTCAAATTTTCAAAATACATCTTGAAGCAGTGTTCTACATAATGAATGTCATGCTCTCTATCATCACTTATATAAAAATAATATTCCTTCTTGATGACCCGTGCTTCAAATGTGCTATAAATACCATCCAAATCTAATTGTGTGTGTCGATAACACACACGTACCATAATAGTAATTTTCTCTGAAAAATAGTATTCCGATTGAATTGCCTTTTGATGAAAAAAGGAATAGTTTTCTGCAAAATCAACAACTGATACAATAATTCCAAGTGGGAAATTGTCTTTCAGTGTTTGGAATTGGTGTGCTTGTCACTTTGCAAAAAAATCATGATGAATGTAGGGTTGAATCAATTTTTTAAATTTGTCCATCAATGATCAACATTTATCTCCTCTTCAACATATTCTAACCTTTTGGATTCTTTCCCAAATTTTGTTTCATTCTTTACATATTTGTAACTCTTGCAATTTACCATCTTTGTTACATCAATGTTTTTATTTTTCAAAGGAAAAAGAGTCAAATCAGCACAGGTTTGACATATTCCTTTTATGCAATTTATTTTTCCAGCTGCATCATCTCTTTTGTCACATAAAATGGATGAGATGAACTCACTTCGTCTACTAGGAGGATCATTTTCAAAATCATAAGTGTCTTCTACAAACTTTAGAAAAACCTGATAGTGGAGATCAAATTCAATATGATAACGACAACAAGTTTCAAACACTTTGTTTGTCCTGATATAATATGGCTTCAATCTTTCAAACAATGTTTTCCCAATCTTTATATTAGGATTTGAAATACAAAATGACACATACATTTCATGTTGTGTTGTGTCCAACCAATGTTTCGTATGATATTCATATTGATTAGCTGAAATTCTATGTCTGATAACATCTCTACTGTTTGGTGAAGGATGTGTATTATCATTCCAAAATAATGTGACCAAATTCTTGATTCCTCCATCAATCCTATCAAAATGAGGATCTCCACACATGATTTCCCAATTTCCCTCCAAGGTGATATGATCCAAAATCATTCTCCTATTAACATATCGTGATATTGTTTTCCTACTAAAACCAATCCAAGATGAAACTGGAGATATTTGTCTTTTTCGGAGCATAGTGTTACCTACAATGGATTTCAACATAACTTTTATCGTAATGGTATTATCTTTAGTCTGAGATCACTTCCCTACCTAGTTCAAACCTATCCTAAGATTTTCAATCATATCAGTTTGCATGTCAACAACTTTTCTTTTCTTTGATGTTGCGTCTATACCCAATAATTTGAATGCCCCTTCCAAATTTTTGTTTATAAGTACAACTGAAAGAAATTGGGCTTGTTCAAGTGTTTCTAAATTATCAAATTTAGACAATATTTCTCTTGCTATCATATTCATTGAACTTTTCTTAGCAAGACTTAAGGGTTGAACATTAGCAAGTGATCTCAAATTCTCCACATCCATTGTAAGTAAATGATCTAAGTTTCTATAATTAATATTTCTCTTTATAGTTTGAGATAAATTTAGAAGTTCTCCCATACCAGTAGGAGCACGTGATCCTGAACCTTCTCCAACATCAATTGCTTGAGCTTCCTTAGGGAGTGATCCTGACCCTTCTTCAATGTGTAATTCTTTGACTTCATTTGACCCTCCTACTTTAGCTTGTCCTTCACCATCTTTAGTTTTATGATAATATGCCAATGAAGCTTCACAATTTATTTTTTCAGTACCAGGTGACCTTTTTCTAGCATATTTACGTTGTTTTCCCTTCTTGTTCCCCATTTATTCTCTTCAAAAAATTTCTTCCAAAAGAACAACAACGAAAAAAAAATTCTTCAAAAAAATACTTTGATATAATATTTCTCCTCTCCAAAATTAAGCCTTCGAAAAAATAGAAATAACAATCCTTCTCCAAAAAATGCCTTCGTAAAAATTGATCAATAATAGAAAAAGCGAATTCACATTTTGCAATTCGGTAACAAACTGAATAGAAAAAACATTACTCTTATACCATTCTAAATTTTCAAAAAAAAAACAAATTCAAAATGGCCGACCTAGTTCACACGAAGTACCCCAGGGTAAAATTTTGGTGGGGTGATTCTCACCGGACTTTTCACACAGGGGTCTTCGCATGAAGACCTTCAGACCCCTTCGTGCGAAGGGGGTCTTCGCGCGAAGACCCCTAAAATGAAAATTTTCCTCGAGAGAAAAAAAAACCGTCCTAAAAAATGGCCTTTCAAGGCCTAGGACAAGGACCAAATCAAATTATTTTCTAAAACACATGATGCCAAATGATGTGATTTGGAACAAGCTTTCTAATGAATATAATTTTAATACATATTGAGTTCATTATCACTTTCAAATATTACTTTAACTAAACATAGGTTGTTTGGTCATTCAACAACTTGTCTCTTCAAGGGTTCGGGAAAAATAGTAAATTACAAAAAAAAAATGAAAAATATGTAGGAAAAGCGTATTTGTGTTACCTTTCTATTAAAAAAATGAATTTCAATATATAGAGATCAAGTTAGAGTGATGCAAGAGACCTTATGTCTAAATTACAGTTACTATCACTTTAAAACTTAATAAACTATGAAATATTGACCCAAAATGAATGAAACCAATTACATCCTCTAGATATTGAAGTTAAAAATATAATTTTTGAAGAATTACATCATTATCATATTTAAAAAAAAAAATTATGCTGATCCAAGTGACAGTCACTTGTTAAAAACACAATTTTTTCACACAAACCACTTTTTGAAGGAGAAGGAAAATGAATTTTAATGAATTTTAATTTTTTTTTTTAAATATATTTAGAAACTAGACAGAAAATGCTAAAAGACTCTATTTTATATCATCTTCAAATTTATTATAGTTTTGCGGCAATAGGTGTTCGAAAGTGAAGTTTTTTCTCAGAATGTTGATCTCTGTGTCAAAGTTGGCCAAAAAGTGGGACACACTATTGTGGGACCACCCAGCCTTGTTCCTAGTAATTTTATCTTTGGCAAAATGTATGCCCTCAAGAGGCAAACCCATAATTTCAGCAATGAGCTCTAAAGTGAGAGGGAAAGATTTACCCACTAAATGTACATTTTTCGTTCTCCCAACCCACCGCAAACTCTCTGGCAATCTCTTTGTCATTTCCATGCAGATGTCTGAGATACTTAGTGACTCTTCCCTTCTTAAGTTTTCTCCATACCTCCTTCTCCTGGATCCATTTGCAATCAACAAGTTCCTCTATCTTAAGATTGCCTCCCATCTCTTCTTCTTCCTTCATGAAACTATCCTCACAAGCATTGTTACTTTTCTTTCTCTTAGAGTTTTTTGGCTCTGAATTTCTTAGACTAAACTCCCAAAAGGAAAAATAATAAATTTTCAGCTCAAGCTTCAACTTGAACACCCATAAAGCATGCGTAACAAGACAAGTACTTAATATCACTGCAAACCACTTGCAACTTCAACTTAAAATTACTCAAGCTCTGATTCAAATCATGCCCTATCATCATTAATTCTAATAAGTGCCTCCTTTTGGTTGATCTTATCATGATTAATGAGATTATTGATTTCATCATTAATTTAATTCATTCCAATCCACTTGATGATGATGTCATTCTTAACTCCTATGTTGGCCAACCCATCCGCAAGCTGGTTAGCTTCACGATAGTTATGTGTCACATAGAGACTTTCAAATTTAGAGGCAATGTTGTTGATTTTCTCTATGATTTGATTAATAGTCCATGAGGGTTTACTTAGGCCTTTGATATTATTGATGATATTTAAAGAGTCTCCCTCTAGCCATACTTTTTCACACCCCAGCTCATCTGCCAGCATAATAGTGTTAAGGGTTATCATTGCTTCTGCTCTATGACTAGATTGAAGACCCAAGGGGATGGCCAACACTCCCACACAATTACCCCACCCATCTCTGATAATACCATCTCCTTCGGCCATTCATGGATTTCCTTTAGCTGTCCCATCAAATTTCTCTTTGACCCACTCATTGGGGGGAGACCACTGAGTATTAGTTCGGATGAAGAGAGATGATAGAAGTGGTGTTGAATTTCCAATTTCTGATGTTCTCCAAAGTTTGTGGGGAAGAAATCATCTCAAGATTGTCATTTATCATTGAATTGAAGTTTTCCTCTAGCCCTCTATAGATATGATTGCCTACCATCTCAGGGTTAGATAATTTCTCCTAGAAAAATCTATTATTTCTTCCCTTCCATATACGCCAGTAGAAGTGGGGGAGAAGAAGCCTCCAAAATTCTTTCACCATGTTATTCGATAAGGGACAGCTCCATTGATTCACCAAATCCTTCCAAAGAAGAGGAAAAACCCAACAAAGATTAGATTTTCTCAAGATGATCTCCCAAACCTTACGGGTATAGGAGCAATGCATCATAATATGGTTACAAGATTCAGTCTCCTCCATGCACAAAAACCATCTATTAGGAATAATTAGACCCCTTTTATTGAGTTTATCTAGGGTTAGGGATTTATTTTGGTATAAAAGACAGAAAAATAAATTGACTTTAGGAATTGGAAATTTATACCAAACTTTCACATAACCATGTCTTTCCACCCAAATTCAAAAGATCACAAGCCAAGGCCACAGAAAAGATGTCATCTGAATTAGGAACCCAAATAATTTCATCAGGATTGTTAACCTCAACAAACTAGGAATGTAGATCAAGATGGAGGGGAAGAAGCCTTCTGTCAATGTATCCCAAATTAATCCATTTATTAGCGTTCTAGTAGTCCTTAAATTTTTCTCCAATAGTTTGTTTATGTCTCTCTATAGCTTGTTTCCAGTCCTAGTTTTTAGAAAGGGGGTCTTTTCGTAACCAACTATCTTCCCATAAATCAATTTTCCTTCCATCCTCTAGCTTCCACCTCATTCCTTTCGTAATCAGCTCTTTTGAAGTTCATATGTTGTTCCATATGTAGGAGCCATGCAGATTGTCTCCAACATTGAGGAAATTATCGAAGGAGTTAGAGTTATCGAGATATTTTTTTTTGATGATCACATTCCATTCTTTCTTATTACCATATATTCTCCATAGTTGTTTGGCAAGAAGGGCCTTGCTGAAATTTTTAATAGATCTCAAACCAAGACCCCCAAATTTTTTGGGTTTGCACACACTTTCCCATGCCACCGGACTTATTCTTTTCTTTTCTTCCAGCCCTAACCACAAGAATCTTTTTTGGATTCTTTCAATAATTGTGGAAAATTTATGGGGGGTTTTAAAGAGACTCAAGGCATAAACTGGGAGGTTTTGTAAAGTCAATTTAAGGATTTGGACCTTCCTAGAATTGTTGAGAATGGTCCTTTTCCAACAAGTCATCTTGTTATTGAATATGTCGATAATAGAGTTCCAAAATCTATCTGGTGGTTTAGAGCATAGCGGAAGGCCTAGGTAGGACAAAGGCAAAGCACCTACACTACATCCCAAAATATTAGAGATTTTTCTTTGTCTCACCTAATGTTTGTTAATAAAGAAAATAGAGCTCTTGTTCTAGTTAATAAGTTGACCAGAGGCCAATGTGTACATGAACATTTCTTTCCTCAAATATCTAGCTTTTTTCATAGTAGCACTCCCCATAATGAGTGTGCCATCAATGAATTTCTCATGGAAGAAAATAGATCTTGTAGAAGACGGTTGAAGACCATAAATTAAGCCTTCTCCCACAAGTTTATTAATATACCTTCCCAAACATTTTTCCAAGATACCAAATAGGATGGGAGTGATAGGATCACCTTGTCTTATTCCTCGCATTGGTTTGAAGAAGTTGGAGATCCCCCATTGACAATAACAGAGGAAGACACAGTAGTCGCTGCATAATTAATTTTGTAACTCCCTTATCAAAACCAAAAGCATGGAAGATTCCCAACATAAAGTTCCAGTCTACCCTATCATATTCTTTTGAGAGATCTAACTTCATAAGGAAGCCTTTTTTCTTGGCCTCCTCCAAAGAGTGAATATTTTTGTGTACGACTATAATTGAGTCCAAGATTTTCCTTCCTGCGACAAAGTCATTCTACTGGGGTGAAATAATCAAAGGAAAAATTGACACAATCCTTAAAGTTAGGACTTTTGAAATGATTTGATACAAGGAGTTACATAGGATTATTTTTCTGAAAGTGTCAACTGTGTTGGCTCCAGGTTTATGGGGAATTAGAACCAGAAAGGTCACATTGAGTTCCCTAAGGAGACTTGTAGTTCCAAAAAACACTTTGACTGTAGCAATCACATCTTTCCCTAAAATCTCCCAATACTGTTGAAAGAAGACCATACGAAATCCATCAGGGCTAGGGGACTTCTCATCTTCAAAACAAAGAACAACTGACTTGATTTCCTTGTCTGAGGGGATATATTTAAGTCTCTCATTGATTCCAGCATCAATCAATGACGGGATGGTAGACAAGATTTTATCTTGATCTGAAAGGACCAAATTATTCTCCCTGGAGAGGAGGGAGGAGAAGAGTCTTAGCATTTTGTTTCTGATGTCCTCTTCTTTCCTAATAATATTACCATTAATATTCAAACTTGAAATTCTGTTAACCGCCTTATGCTTCATAGTAGTCATTTTAAAAATTCTTGTGTTTTTGTCCCCTGCCCTTAGCCATAGGGCTCTTGACCTCTATCTCCAGAAGGTCTCCTCTTTAGATATAATATTGTCATAATCAGCTAACATGCTATTCTCAGTACTTTTGAGATCCTCTATGAGACCTTCTTTTTGAATTTGACCTTGGATCTCCTTGATTTCATAGTGCACCCTATTTTTGGATAGGAAAATGTCTCCAAACACTTCTTTGTTCCAAGTCTTAACATTTCTTTTGATAGTGTTAATTTTTTTAGCAGCTCTAAACATAGCTCCTCCGTCCAAAGCATAATTCCACCAGCCAACTATATTGTCCTTCAAATTTTGGTGAGCCATCCACATCTTTTCAAACCAAAAAGGAAATTTTTTCTTGCCATTCATAGTGTTAGCAATAAAGGAAATAGGGGAGTGATCAGATCCAATTCTCAAAAAAAAGGATAGGGAGCAGGCGTACCTTGAGATTCAATCAGGAGAAATAAGGTTTCTATCAAGTTTTACATGGCTAAAATCCTTTCCTATTCTCCTATTTGACCAAGTATAAGAGATTCCCTCTAGCTCAACATCCAGAAAAGATTCATCATTGGTATAATCCATCAAGTTCATTCTACTATCCATCTGGGAAGGGATACCTCCCATTTTTTCATCATCTTTGAGCGGGGAGTTAAAGTCTCCCATAACCATCCATCTTTTTTCCTGGTAGTTCTTTCTAATATCTTTTAGGCTTCTCCAAAAGTTCAGTCTTCCATTCCTAGTGTTTGAGGCATAAATATTGATCAAGTTCCAAGAAAATTTATCTCTTAAGTTTGTCAGTTTCACCAGGATAATATTCTTCTAAATCTTCAAAAGGGTGCAGTTAAATGTATTTTTTTCCATTATATAACCACCCCTCTAGAAGACCCCTCTAAATCACAGCCAAGACTACCCCTATTCTTGATAGGCTGAAATATTTCCACTTTTTCTTTAAGCATTTTAGTTTCTTGAATCAATGAAAAATCTATCTTACACTCTCTAATAAGATTTCTAACCACATCCTGTTTGTGAATACTATTCAGTCTTTTGATGTTCTAGGATATAATTTTGATTTACAATATGGGGAGCATACCTATGGGATATTTCTTTGACAACCATCTGCAATTTTTTGCTTTGCTTCCTATTCTTGATCATTATTGGTCGATATTTTTCCTCATTCTTTTTTAGGAGTTCCCACATCTCCCTTGTGTTTCCCTCTTGTTTTTACTCTTCCATGGTTTGGACCTTCACTTTTCTTGATAGATCCAGGAGCATAAGGTCCCTTATATGGCATATTGCCTTTTTTTAGAGGAGCTCCTTTGATTCTTCTTGCCATTAATTATTGTCGAGATTTCTTCTGGGTTTTCTTCTTTCCATAAGTCAGTTAGATGTGATAGGGGGCCTTCATCTCCCATATCGATGAACAGTTCTCCTTTTGGATTGCACTCCTTTGTATTAAGTCCATTCACATTAATTTTGTTCATTGTCTTCTTCTTGTAGGATTCCTCTGCCCTTGACACAGAAGGCTCCATTTCTATTACTTGAGAACCCTATATGTCCAGTTCCCTAATCTCTAGACATCCCCATAGCCATCAGTCTCATTCTGAGAATTTTCCTAATATTTGGGGTTGACGGTCTCCAGACTTTTCCCCTCTACCTCAACATTTCTTTCCTTAACCCATTTTTGTTCTTTCTGGGAGGGCTCGAACTTTTTTTTTTCCCTCCATTCTCTTTTAGAATCTTTATTTTTCTCTTTTTCCTTTTGATACTTTAGTGGGCATTTTTTTTCCCAATGTCCTTATTTTTTACATGAGAAACATGTGAAAGGGATTGACTCGTATTCCACTTGCTGAATATATTTCCCCAGTTTAGACATGATTATTATCACCTTAGGAAGGTCCACATTTTGGTGGATGTTAACATAAACTCTAGCATAGACCAGCCTAGATTTCACTGTTGTCATGGGGTCAATAGACAAAAGTTCTCCAAAAGATCCATCCATACGCACCAAAATATCCTCATGCTAGTATTCTGGAGGGAGGGCTAGGAATCACACCCAACAAGTGCTAACTCAAAGAGATTTGTGTTCAAGTCAAGGTTGGTTGCCAATTTTCGCAGAGTCAGTAATGACTTGCCAAACATCTATGGACCTCCACAAATAACTCTATATAGATCTTTCATATTGGAAAAACAAAGGAAAAGAATCCCTTAGGCATTGCAGCTATGTCTACATGACCTTTAAGTCTCCATTTTTTTCTAACTAAAGATCTTACCATATCAATGTTGGATTGTGAACCAGTAAATTTTCCCACCGATGTAAGCACCATAGATGTTACAGTATGATCACTAATGGGTCCGGAAGTGAAATACCAAAAACCCTCTTTTGGGGCTCCAAGAAATTATTGATAAAAGGGAAGGATGACTTCCCCATTGGTTTCATCCCAAAAATATATGACCAACTTCCAATACCCAGCGACCTAGAAGAAAGCTTGCCAGCAGAAAAAGAAGAGTTTGACTTACCATCTGACGATGAATTTTCAAGTCCACAACCTCAGGAAGGAGCCACATCTAGCTCCTTGTCCTCTTCAGAATCCTTTATGGAGTCCTTGCCTTACGTTTATCCATCCTTCTACACCTTTCCTGCTCCAATTCCTAAGGGAATCCCGCCATTACCGAGATTCTCACTCTCATTAGAATTCAAATTCAAACCACCTCCCACTCTCTCATTCTCTGCCATCCTGTTTCTTTATATTAATGTTAGATTCTTTGTTACTTAGTATTTGATCACAATATTACATTTTCAATATAGTTTTAGAAATAACTATTCAACAAAGTAGAGAAATTTGAAGACAAATTGGATATTATCTATAAATAAATGGCCAAACTAAGATCATCGACAAGGTATTACAAATATATCTTTGATATTTTTTATGGGGCAAAAACAACATTAGATCAAGTGATTACCTTTTTTTACAATGGATTTATAACACATAATATAAAATAGCTGTAAAAATGGCTCTGCATAAAATAGCTTATGGGTGAGAACCACTTTCATTTGTTTCTTATATTCTAGTTACTTATCTTATCCACATAGTAATGTTTAGATCCTTTTAAAATCTCTATATGGTTCATAATCACATGAAGCAGATCAAACCTATTGTTAACCTACCTTCTATCCTAGTGATATTATTTTCCTCTTAGTTCTATGTTCCTTACATAATTCTTTGATATATTGGTTATGTTTCTTAAAAGTTAGAATTTCCATGTTATCCTTGTGTTAATCTCATATTATATGTTTTTTTTATTTGAAGAAAGTTCAAGGCCAACAAATTAGTTAAACTATTCTTTTCAATATTGATACTAAAGCATCCACTATTCTCTAACTTGTCATATTCCAAGATGCATGCTCCTACTAGCTTCATAATTTTACAATAAATAAGATCTAGATCTAATCATTGGTATGCACCTTGACGTTCAACCTTGGGAACCACTTCAACAAGTTCAATATAAATTTCCTTTACTTCAACTTTGAGGACAAATATTTTCAAGGGTAAGGGGATGTTAGGACCCCTTTCTCCTAACTCTTTATTTATTGTAATATAGTCTTTAGACACATATTCTTTGTAAGTTGTTTCCCTTAAGCTATTTGAATAATCTTGTATAGTTTGGAAATATTAGTTATCTTTATTGCAATTAGTACAAAGGTCATAGGCTATTATTTAGTTATTATAATATATATTACATTAAATTCTACTCTAAGGAGTTTAGCCCCTAAAATAGACAAATAGTTTATCAATATGAATCTATCAATTCCAAGCAATATAATTTATATTATTATACACATGTAATTTATTTATTTATTTATATTATTGAATTAATATTTTGTAGGAAGAATCATCATACAAGTCATCTCTCAATAGCTATGTGGAAAGTGTGGGACTCAATGATTTATATTTTAAATATTTAACATTTTCAATCAAATTACACATTGTGGGATCACTCTTACGCATTACAAAAATGGCCCAAGCAAGGAATGTTGAATCTTGGGATGAGGAATGAATGTACAAAAATTTGGGTTATTAAATCATGTGAACATGTGGAAATAAGAAAGGATAAGATTGAGATAAGTAAATGAGGATGGATAGAGATTAATGAAGGAACCAAGCTTACCACAACAATATACCACATTTTCATATGTAATTATATTATGGCGCTCTCAAAATGGGTCCAAAACTAAAGACATTTAGCACTATTTGCAAATTTTGCCATTACAACTATTAAAGATGGATTATAAATTTTAAATAATTAATATATATAATTACATATCATTATTTTTCTTTTTATGGAGATGCTATAAACTCTTGATCAAAAGAGTACACTAGGAAAAATAATTTATACAAATCTATGAATTGGGTGGAATAAATAAAAATTGCAATATGAAAAGACTAGATGCTATATGCCAACCTTTAGTCAAATAGATTCCTTTATTTGTAAACTTTGAAAGCAATAAAATAAAGACGAAAAAATATTAGATATAGAGATGACTAGTATATTATAGCATTCATAAAAGTTTTACATCATATTTTTAAAAAAAAAATCTTTATGAAATTTTGATCTTTTTATTTTTAAAATATATATCTCTACTTTAAAAAAGAAATATATATAAATCTACTGATTAAATAAATAATCTAACCTAAATTTTATATTCCACAATAACTCTTTATCTCAGTATTCATTATAAACCTTTCTTAAACAACTTCCATATTTTTTTATCAATAAAGGGCCTAAGATGAAATTATATTAAAATATATCTTATACATATAATAAACATTAAAATTAACCTAAAGTAACTCATCATAGAGGCAGTAAAGATAATGGTGTTTATAATCAGACACCATATCTTATCTCACGTAGGGAAAGATCTTCAAAAAATTTAGAAACTTCAAAAATATATATAAAATGTAATTTGTAAAATACCAAACAATAAATCCCTCATGGAAACCTAGGATCGACCATACTCCAAATCCTATTAAAACTTATATCAAAGGAAACCAAAACACCAATCATTATATCTGTCACCAACCATCACCCAAATTGGGGAGTTAGTTCTTCTTCTTGGAGCACAAAGATCTCCCAGCCACAGAACTATTCTTCTTAGAGTGAAAAAATCTTCTAGTCCCTGGAACCTCCTAGTCCTTAGCTCTTCTTTTCTCAAGCCTCCTCGATCCATAGAATTGTCTGGAGCCCACCTGTATAGAAACTATTTGGTCTACTTTCCTAAGAGTCCTATCCACAACAAATCATTCAGCATACTAGTGATACCCCCACCTCATCTTCATCCTCAATAGGGACATATCCGTCACTTAGCATATATGGTTTCAACCATTCTGGGTCATCTACCACTTTTATACCAAACCACATTTGTATAAAGTTAATGTTTCTCAAGATTACTAGATGACAAACATCAAAGCTTTCCAATTTTGCAATGACAATGTAGGCCTCTCAGAAATTATTTCTTAAGATCATTCCTATCAAAGTCAACTGGATATGGGATCTATAGGTTACTATCCACATGTCTTACTATTCTATCCATGTATCCCAGAAGGTTTTTCTTGAAAATTCCTCTGCAAAGTGAAGTTGCTTTAATTTTGGATAGACCCGTCACTAAATACATGGATCAGATTCACATATTATGAAATTTTGATCAACCATGAAGAGATCAAATTTCAAGTACCACTATTGCGGGGCTTGCTTGAGCCCATTAAAACTCCTTCTTAACCTACAATAAAGATGTGCTTTCTCTTTGTCGATAAAACCTTGAGGCTGCTCCATATATAGCTCCTCATCCACATCACCATGTAGAAATGCATTCTTGACATCAACCTACTCTAATTCAAGATCCCACATAGCTGCGAGTCCCAAAATAGTCTGGATGGTTGGCATTTTAACAACTAGTGAAATCAATCCCTTCTTGCTGAGCGTATCCTTTTACCACTAATCAGGCTTTATAGCATTTGTAACTCCGCCTTCATTTTTTAGTTTATAAACCCACTTGTTCTTAAGTGGTTTTCAATTTGGTGGTAGAGAGGCCAAATCCCAAGTGTGGTTTCCTTCCAAAGAGCTCATTTCTTCATTCATAGCAGTCTCCATTTATTCCTATCACTGCTTAGACAAGCGAATTTATAAGTGACCGGTTCAACTTGCTCTGAAATTAACAATTCAAGCTCTGCCTCTTCAGTAAATAGAAGTTCATAATCTAAAAATTTAGAAGGTAGCTTGCACTGTCTTTTAGACCTTCTTAAAGGAAATAATGTGTTTTCCTCAATGGACCGTGCAACATTTTTATCTAGACAATATGCATCATGTGTTTTAGAATTATCATCCATGTGATTAGAGCTGTCTGCTGAATCAGATAATGAACTTCCAAAATTTGTGTTATAAAAAACTTAATTTTCCTTCTCCCATTTTTCCTATCAAAACATGTATTTTTCAACAGTTTCCCCCAATTTTTCCATTTTCTCGAAACTGTTTCCAAGCACATCACTGTGTTGTGTGTGAGTATAGGACACGAAGAAGATAGGGAGTAGTTCCAAGTGCCCATAACTGTAGTTGGTTCTTTCTTGTGCGTGGGTGTGTTGACTAACATGCTACGCGTGGGTGGAGCTGACATGCTGCGTGTGGATGGAAGCAGTAGTTTGTTGCGCAGGGGAGGCAACAGTAGTGTGCTACACATGGGAGGTGAGACTTGGCATGGGAAAGCAAGGAGTAGACCTAGTGTGATTTATCCTGGAGTCTGCCCACTCAAAAATAGAGTGTTGAGGTGGAACAGGGTGTCTGAAGGGTGAAGGATGTGTCCAGCCCACTGGTGTTGAGAAACTTGTGGTGGACTTGCTTTGCCTTACAAAATCAGAATTCACGCTGCCATATGTTCTATTATATGCAGCATCTTCATTTGATATATTTTGTGTAGGGGACCAAGGTAATTCAAAATTATTATTAATTGGAGATAAAGAACTGTCATTACCTGCAGATTGTGTTTGAGAAGAAGAAAAATTAGAATTAGAAGATTCTTTAATGGATGGAATTGGGGATACAATAGAGGTGGGTGTCATATGCTGGGGATGTGCTATGTTATATCCTTGAGAAGGGATGTGGGGAAAACTAATGCCATTGTTGGCAATATCAAAAAATGGGATATGTTCATTTCCATGTGTTTCTTCTAACAAAGTTGGAAACACAATTTCATTAAAAACCACATCTCGACTTCTTACTATTTTCATCTCAATTGGATCCCACATACGAAAACCAAACTGATCTTCTCCATAGCTAAAAAATATACATTGTTGTAATTTTGAATCAAGTGTACTCCTCTTCTCCTTAGGAACATGAATGAATGATTGACAACCAAACACCTGAATGTGAGAATAAGAAATTCTCTTTCCCAGCCATTCTTCTTCCAGAATGTCAAAATCCAATCGAGATGAGGGACGTCGATTGATTATGTAAACAGTGGTATTACATGCTTCTGCCCAGAATTCTTTGCCCAAACCAGCATTAAAAAGCATACATCTATCTTTCTCAAGAATATTTTGATTCAACCTTTCTACTGCCCCATTTTCTTATGGAGTATAAGGGACAACCTTGATTCTACAAATACCATAATCTGCACAAAAACTGTCAAACTCCAAGGAACAAATGTCACCCCCATTATCCATCTTTAAACATTTTATTTTATGACCACTTTGATTTTCAACAAGTTCTTTGAAAATTTTAAATTTTGAAAACACTTCAAATTTATGAGACATCATGTAAATCCACACTTTCTGAGTATAGTTATCAAGAAAAGTAACAAGATATTTTTCACATCCATAAGAAGTTACCTCTGTAGGTCTGAAGACATCTAAGTGTACTAGTTCAAGTGGTGTTCTCTTCTTGTCATGTCCATTTTTTAAGAAGCTGACCCGTTTTTGTTTTCCACAAAGACAATGTTCGTAAAATTCCAAATCTGCAAATTTTAGGCCCGGTAATTGATCACAGTTGAGCATCACTTCAAGGCCTTTATTTCTCATATGGCCTAACCTTTGATTCCAAAGAGCTACATCACTACCTATGACTGTCATAGAAGATCCCACCTCACTAGGAAGCTCTAAAAGGTATAAACTACCAACTCTATTGTCTTTGGCAATCACCATGGAACCTTTGGTTACCTTCCATTAATCCGCAAAGAAAAATGTATGACAGCCTTGTGTATGTAACTGACTGACAGAAGTCATATTTATTTTTAGCTTTGGAATATGATGAACATCTTTTAGAATCCATTGCCTCCTCCTTCCAATGGAAAAACAACATCACCTTTGCCAATAATTTCACAAGAATTATTATCACCCAAATAAACTTTTCCAAATTTACCTTCTTGATAATTTGTGAGCAAATCTGTTCAAGAAGTGGCATGAAAAGAAGCACCAGAATCCATGACCCAAGAATTTTAATTTGTGTCACTTGTAGAAAGTACTAAAATACCATCATCCTTGTCATGTGCAATATTTTCTTTGCTGTCCAAAACCCTTTCTTGTGCCTTTTTGTATTTGTGACAATCTTTCTTAACTTGACCAACTTTACCAAAAAACCAACCACTATTTTTTCTACCTCTTGACTGTGATCTTCTTGCATATTGAGACCTTTGATTGTTGTTGTTTCTTCCTTATTATGGCTTCTTCCCCTATTTTTGGTACTAGCCATTGCAAGAGATTCACTATTTGAAGACTTCGTATTATTCCTTCTCATGTCTTCGCTGAGAAGAGTTACTAAAACTTCATCAAATGATAACTTTTTCGTGCCTAATATTGTAGTGCTAATAGCGGTTACAACTCCATCCCAGCTATTTGGAAGAGAGAAAAACAATAAGATAGCCTTGTTCTCATCATCTTGTTTCATGCCAACCGAATCCTCTTGGCTAATCAAAGTATTGAAATCATTGAGATGATTCGTCATGGCCTCATCTTCCCTCATCTTTAATTTGTATAACTTCTTAATAATGAAGACTTTATTTTCTGCGGATTTCATTGCATATGTGGTTGTGAGTTTTTCCCATACATCTTTTGTCATTGCTTCATTCACAACATTGTACAGCACATTACCATTTAAAGAGAGAATAATTGTTACTTTGACTTTTTCATCCAGCGATTCCCAATCTTTGTTACTCATTGTGCTTGGCTTCTTTGTATTCCCTTCGATTGCAAGAGAGAGGCTTTGCTTGATCAGCAAAGATTTCATCTAGATCTTCCATATCCCGTAGTTCTTTCCAAAAAAATTCTACACTCTTAAATCTTCCATAACTTGTGAAGAAATCCTTTATGTTTCTCAACCAGCGGTTCTAACCCGCTCTGATACCAATTGTAAAACTATAAAAATAGATAATGAGAATAGAAGATTTAAATAGACAAATAAAGAATTTACACAACATGGATTTATTGTGTTTCACCAATTGGCTACATCCACATTGAGCAGAGGTTTCTTATTTAAGTAAAATAGGATAGAATACAATGATTACAGCATTAGCTTTACAATAAGCTCTCATTGCAAAGAGTCGAAGACGAAGAGTCTTCTTTTGGAGGGAAAGAAAAGAAGTCTCTTGGACTTCATCTCAACATTTATCCATATAAAAATTGAAATACCGAAGAATCCTATTAAATGAAAGTCGTTTATTTAAGAAACTTGAACCAACTTAGAGTACCAGGAATTTAAGAAGACTTAGCACTACAACGGCCAGATCCCCTTTGATTTATAATATCTTGGCATCTCTATTACTAGAGAAACTTTGGTTCAAACCAAAACAAATGCAAAAACCAAATAATATAAGTCCTTTTAAAATTATAATGAAATTTTTCAAAATCCAAAGATAAGCTTTTTCAATAAAACCAATTCTTTATTTCTAAAAGGAGATGATTTTCATTTGATCTGGATCATCTCCCTATAATTTTATGAGAGTCCACGAAGATTTCCTTCCTCATTTTTTCCCCACTTCAAATCCACAATCTAGTTTGAACAAACAATCCTCCATTTTCCATAGTCCAAGTAGCTGATTTTCTTTGTCTGGTGTATACATTGGAAGATTATCCATTTCTCTCTCCTCCTCTTATCCTAAGTCCAATATTTATTCCATGTGAGATTATTTTTATTCAATATCCTCCTTCTCCCAAAGAATATCCAAATCTGTTAATCTAAAAACATCATAGAATCTTTCAAACTCCATTGGAAGCCTATCATCTGACCCTATCGTATCAACAGAATCTTCTGCCCGCCGTTCAAAATTTTCTATAAGAATTTTCCCTTTTTTCTCTCCTTTCAACTAGGATACTTATTATTCCTAGGCTTTAGGGATAGAATAACACCACATATACTTATTTACAGAAGGTAATTTGATGCTAATTATACCTTTTTATGTCTTGTAAAATAGAAGATATTATTTCCTCATTTGACTTTGGATATTCATGGGTAGTATTCTTATCTCTTTTAAATAAAAAATGAACTCCTTAAAGTTTTCTTAGAATCCTCCATCACAAAATCTTTAAATTTGGGAGTCATTGGAGACTTAGCCCTATCCTTACTAAAATTTTCCTTAATTCGCAATGATTTCCTCTTTACTAAGTCCAAACAACCAGGGTACCCCTCCAATAATCCCAACTGACCTCTTATTGAATTAACATTCCTCTTTTCCCTTTTACCTGAGGGTCAACCTCTTCCCTTCTTATTTGAAACTTGGAGAGAAGCACGCTTCTAAATCTCTATAGTCCCCTTTGTTTCCAAAGCATGACTATCCATTTTCTCTCCCTAAAAGAAGAAGAAAAATTTTGAGTCATTTAAACTTTCTTTATCTGATCCAATACTTTGATTCTAAGAAAACTCCAAAGTGCGAACCTCTTACCTCCTTTGAGTTAAATATATTTGATCTTGCTCTAACTCCATACTATTACCTTGTTGGGTTAGTTGATCTGGCATTTCCTTAGTGACTTTAGTTTGAGCCTGAGTTTGATGAGCCTTATGATTCATGTCCTCTAATATTCTAATATAGTTTCAATCTAACTATGTGCCACTACTCTGAAAACTTTCTTGATTCGCAATTTCTTCAATAATTCTAATCTGAGTTTCCAATTGACATTCATGAACAAACTCTTCCAACTCTTGAAGAGAGGAGGGAATTTTTGATTGACTTTTGTCTCTACAGTTTTGATCTTTCGGGAGGATTATATGCAGCATAATCCTTTCTCCCAAATAGAATGGAGTTTGAAAATTCGGAGCTCCATAGAAAAGAATATTTCCCTCTACTCACATGTTGGAAAGAAAGAAATTAGACCCAAACACCTAAGGTTAATGAGTTAATAAGTTGTCACCACTCTTTTGTCCAAAGAAATGACGAAGCCTCCAATACATAATTCAAAGCAAGCAACAAATATAAAAGTCATAAAACTAAAACTCATCGAAAAAGGATCTAGATTATACAAAGGAAGCGGGAGGAGAAAGCCTCCTGTGATTTTCAATCTTTGGAAAAAGAAGGGGAGGATTCTTTGATACAGGATTGCTATAATGAAACCCAGGATCCAAACCAATTTCCTAGCTTTCAAATTCTTCATTCGTTAAGGGTTTTGAAATACCCCACACCTTCATTTCTATGAGGAACCTCCTACAGCAATATGGTGAACATGCACAAAATAACAGAAAATATAGAGCAACAGTAGAACTCAGAGTGAATCTATTGATCGTAGGCCACTTCGAGGGGGTAACCTCCTTTGAGAAAGATCAATACAATAAATTTTTTGGTACCATCAAAGGGCTCAATACACACTTATATACTAAGTACAAGCTAGAAATCTATTACTACCTATGCATGTGGGATAATAAAATATACTCACGGGATGACTTACAAAGCATATGCGTCCAACAACACTACACTAACAAAATAAATAGAAGGAACACACAGGTTCCTAAAATCCCCTCTCTTTTAGGAAAAAGCTTTGTTCTCAAAGCTTAAGGTGTGGAAATTGTTGCTGAATCTAAAGAAGGGGTTCCCATGTAGCATCCTCTAGTTGCATTTTGTGCCACTGAATCAAGACCTTAGAGATGGGGCAAGAGTAAAACTGACAAGTGCGGCGGTCAAGGATTGCCTCAGGCTCCAAGAGAATTGATCCTTCCCTTATCCATTTTAGGTAGAGAACTTTGTGCTCTGATGTTGGTGCCAAGAACTTGCTTGAGATAAGAAACATGAAACACTAGATGAATGCGAGAAGGAGGAAGTTCCAATTTATAAGCTACTAAACTAATCTTCTGCAAAACCTTATATGGCCCATAAAATTTTGGGGCAAGCTTATGATGCCCTTTAATCTTTAGGGAGGATTGCTTGTATGGCTGTAGACAAAGAAAAACCATATCCCCAACTTGAAACAAGCGCTCAGAACGGTGTTGATCTGCCTGCTATTTCATTCAATTTTGGGCCATGTGAAGATTATCATGTAAGGTGTGAAGAATTTGATCCCTGGTGTGGAGAACTATGTCAACTACTTGGACTGGTGAGTTGTTGGGAGTGTAGTGAAGGAGCGCTGGAGGTGCTTGACCATAGACTGCTTCATATGGAGTCATTTTAGATACAGTGTGGTAAGAGGTATTGTACCACCATTCAGCAAGAGGAAGCCACTTGGCCCACTGATGTTGTTGTTCGAAAGTGAAGTAGCAAAGATAAGTTTCCAACCATTTGTTGACAATTTTGGTCTGACCATCGATTTGTGGGTGATAACCCAAACTCATCTTCAGTTTGGTTCCAGTTTGCTGAAACAATTCAGTCCAAAAATGACTGGTAAAAGTTGTATCACGATATGAGACAATGGAAGAAGGGAGGCCATGAAGACAGAAGATCTGGTCCATGAAGATTTGTGCAACTAAGGAGGCAGTATAGGGGTGGCTAAGGGCACAAAAATGACTTTATTTGGAGAGACAATCAATGACAACCAAGATCACTATCTTACCACCTGATTTAGGAAACCCTTTAATGAAATCCATAGAAATATCAGTCCAAATCCATGTATGGATGGGAAATGGTTCCAGAAATCTAGGAAGGAGGGTCATTTCACCCTTGTGGCATTGGCAGGTATCACATTCAAACACCATTTGTTGAATCATCTGTTTCATTCCTTTCCAAAATAAGTTCTACCTTGCTCGCTCATAAGTTTTGAGGAACCCAGAGTGCCCTGCCGAAGGAGAGGCATGGAGTTCATAAAAGACAGACTGCTGCAGATCTAGGTTCTGAGGAAGCACTAGATGGCCCTTGTATCGGAGAGAAGCACCATCCCAAGAGTAATGTAGTACAGAAGAAGTATTATTGGCCAACTGGTGAATGAATTGAGATAAAGAAGAATCACTGACATAGCCCTGCTAAACATATTCTAACCAATTGGGAATTGGCATAGAAATAGTTGAAAGGGAAGCTTGATCATCAAATGTGCAAGAAAGAGCATCTGCCATAGTATTTTCCTTACTCTTCTTGTAGGTGATCTAATAATCATACCCCATGAGTTTTCTAACCCATTTCTGTTGTGCAGGGGAGGATACTCATTGTTCTAGGAAGTATTTCAGACTTTGGTGATCGGTCTTGATGCAAAAATGACTCCCTAGGAGGTATGGCCGCCACTTCTGTACAGCATGCAAAATAGCCATCATTTATTTTTCATATGTAGATAGGGCTAAATTCTTACCAGAAAGGGCTTTGATAGTGAATGTAATCGGATGGTCATCTTGAAGGAGAAAAGCACCCAGTCCATTGCCACAAGTAACACTTTCAATAGTGAAGGGCTTGGAAATATCTGGCATAGAGAGAACAGGTGTACTACACATAGCTTGTTTCAATTGTTCAAATGCATTCTCAGCAACATGGGTCCAAGTGAAAGTATCCTTTTTTAACATATCTTTCAATGGGGCTACAATCTTCTCGTAATTATTGAAAAACTTACGGTAATAGCCAGTCAGCCGAAAAAACCTCGAAGGCTCTTGAGAGTTTGAGGATGCAGCCAATTTTTCATGGAATCTATTTTTGTAGGATCCACTCGAACTCCTTGGTGTGCAACAATATGCCTGAGATACTCCACTTCCTCCTGGCCAAACACACATTTAGACTATTTCACACAGAGTTGATGATCAGAGATAAGTTGCATTACAAGCTCCAGATGATGGAGATGCTAAGCCCAAGTTTTGCTATAGATGAGGATATCATCGAAGAAGACCAGAATGAATTTCTGGAGGTATGGCTGAAATATTTTATTCATCACTGCCTGAAATGTTGAAGGAGCATTAGTGAGGCCAAAGGGCATGACTAAAAATTCATAGTGACCATCATGTGTGTGGAAGGTTGTTTTAGGGATATCCTCCTCATTAACCCTAATTTGATGATACCCAGAATGAAGATCCAACTTGGAGAAAAAATGAGCGCCATGAAGCTCATCAAGATTTTCATCAACAACCAGAATGGGAAACTTATCCATTATGGTGAGATGATTAAGTGCTCAAAAATCAATGTAGAGTCACCATGACCCATCTTTTTTGTGGACAAGCAGAACTGGAGAAGAAAAGGAACTGGTACTAGGGCGAGTAATACCTTGCTTCAGTAAGTCATGAACGAGCATCTCAATTTTGGTCTTCTGATGAAATGGGTAGCGGTAGGGCCAGATGTTGGGCGGAATACTGCCAGGAAGGAGCTGAATACGGTGGTCCTCTGGGTGAGAAGGGGGCAATCCCATAGGTTCAGCAAATACACCTGAATACTTATCCAAAAAAAATTGTAGATTTGCAGGAGTACTAGAGACCGCTGATGGTTGCATCTAAATGGAATGGAGCTGAGCGATGACACCATGCGAATCCTTCTTAAGAATCTTTTCCATATGATGTGAACTGATGATGCTAAGAGACCCCAGCTGTAAGCCTTTCAAAGTGTGGTGTTGCCCATTGGCTGAAAATTGCATCCAAAGTTCAGCAAAATCCCATAGAATGGGGCCAAGAGTGCGTAACCATTGAGTGCCCAAAACCACATCACATCCACCTAAGGGAAAGGAAAACATGTCAGAGCACAAGTTATAATCTCCAATAGAGAGATGCATATTGCGACATTTCCCTTTGCAAGGTAAAGTGCCCCCATTGGAAATGACTTCAAAGCTAGAGCAGGGATGGACAAAGCAATCAGCCTATTTGGCTATTTAAGGGTCAATGAAGTTATGAGTGCTACCAAAATCAATGATTATAGTAAGAGGGATCTTCTTGAAGAAACCCTAGACCCACATGGTTTGTGGGGTAGTGACTCCTGCCAAAGCATGGACAGATATCTCTAGTTGGGCTTCTGGCGAAGGAGGTTCAACAAGCGGTTGTTGAGGCTCAACCTCATCATCTACTGTTTCATGAGCATCTACATACTCTTCCAGTTCCAGTGGAGAATCCACATCCAAGAGATAGAGCTTTTGATTAACACATCTATGGCCCCGGGACCATTTCTCATCACAATTATAACAAAGCCCTTTTTCTCGCCAGACCCGCATCTCTATTTTAGACAAGTGCTTGATAGGAGTAGTTCTGGTAGCTGACGTGACTTGAGGGTGTGGAGAACCCATATTTTGGAATGGAACAAAATTGGATTTGGAATTTTGTAGAGCACTAATCTTGTCCTCTGCTAACTTAGCCAACCCAAGGGCTTCAATCATTGTAGTGGGTCAGAACATTTTTACTTCAGATCGAAGTGCATCCTTAAGACCACTAACAAATCAACCATGGAAGAATTCATCAGACAATCCCTCTATGTGATTAGCTAATTTTTCAAACTCTGTATGGTATTCTCTTACTGTGCATGTTTGGCAAAGTTTAGTGAGTGCTCCTGTGAAGTCATCAAAAGCACTAGGGCCAAAGTGTTGCGAAAGGAGTGTGCCCAATTCTGTCCATGTTGGGTCTTCATTAGCCTTGTTGTACCAATGGAACCACTGAAGAGCTTCATGTTCCAAATGAAAAGATACAAGCAGGACTTTGTTGATATCCAGAGTATTATGCAAGATGAAATACTACTTTACCCAGTAAATCCATTGAGTCAGATCAGCACTATCAAAGCGAAGAAAATCAAGCTTCGGTCCATGAAAATTGCCACAAGAGAACCCAGTGTCTCCAGAGTGGTTTTGGTTCATGGCTGAATGCTGAAGATTGAGACCAAGAAATTTTTCATCCAGATCTTGAAGTTTGGTTTTGAGGGATGCAAGTTCCTCCTCCATGATTTTTTCTCCTGTACGGGTGACAACCATATCGTAAGATTTTATTTTATTTTTATTTTTTTGAATTGGGTAGAACAATAGAAACATAAACTTTTTCAGTTAGGGAAAACTTGGATTAGGGAAAATTCCAAGTGTGGTTTCCTTCCAAAGAGCTCATTTTTTCGTTCATAGCAGTCATCCATTTATTCCTATCGCTGCTTAGACAAGCAGATTTATAAGTGGCCGGTTCAACTTGCTCTGAAATTAACAATTCGAGCTTTGCCTCTTCAGCAAATAGAATTTCATAATCTAAAAATTTAGAAGGTAGCTTGCACTGTCTTTTAGACCTTCTTAAAGGAAATAATGTGTTTTCCTCAATGGACAATGCAACATTTTTATCTAGACAATATGCATCATGTGTTTTAGAATTATCATCCATGTGATTAGAGCTATCTACTGAATCAGATAATGAACTTCAAAAATTTGTGTTATAAAAAACTCGATTTTCCTTCTCCCCTGTTTCCTATCAAAATATGTTGTATTTTTCAAAAGTTGCCCCCAATTTTTCCATTTTTTCATAACTATTTCCAAGCACATCACTGTGTTGTGTGTGAGTACAGGACACGAAGAAGATAGGGAGTGGTTCCAAGTGCCCATAACCGTAGTTGGTTCTTTCCTGTGCGTGGGTGTGTTGACTGACATGCTACGCGTGGGTGGAGCTGACATGCTGCGTGTGGATGGAAGTAGTAGTTTGTTGCACAGGGGAGGCAGCAGCAGTGTGCTACACATGGGAGGTGAGACTTGGCGTGGGAAAGCAAGGAGCAGGCCCAGTGTGATTTATCCTGGAGTCTGCCACTCAAAAATAGAGTGTTGAGGTGGAACAGGGTGTCTGAAGGGTGAAGGATGTGTCCTGCCCACTGGTGTTGAGAAACTTGTGGTGGACTTGCTTTGCCTTACAAAATTAGAATTCATGCTGCCATATGTTCTGTTATATGCAGCATCTTCATTTGATATATTTTGTGTAGGGGACCAAGGTAATTCAAAATTATTATTAATTGGAGATAAAGCACTGTCATTACCTGCAAATTGTGTTTGAGAAGAAGAAAAATTAGAATTAGAAGATTCTTTAATGGATGGAATTGGGGATACAATAGAGGTGGGTGTCATATGCTGGGGATGTGCTATGTTATAGCCTTGATAAGGGATGTGGGGCAAACTAATGCCATTGTTGGAAATATAAAAAAATGGGATATGTTCATTTCCATGTGTTTCTTCTAACAAAGTTGGAAACACAATTTCATTAAAAACCACATCTCGACTTCTTACTATTTTCATCTCAATTGGATCCCACATACGAAAACCAAACTGATCTTCTCCATAGCTAAAAAATATACATTGTTGTAATTTTGAATCAAGTGTACTCCTCTTCTCCTTAGGAACATGAATGAATGATTGACAACCAAACACCTGAATGTGAGAATAAGAAATTCTCTTTCCCAGCCATTCTTCTTCCAGAATGTCAAAATCCAATCGAGATGAGGGACGTCGATTGATTATGTAAACAGTGGTATTACATGCTTCTGCCCAGAATTCTTTGCCCAAACCAGCATTAAAAAGCATACATCTATCTTTCTCAAGAATATTTTGATTCAACCTTTCTACTGCCCCATTTTCTTATGGAGTATAAGGGACAACCTTGATTCTACAAATACCATAATCTGCACAAAAACTGTCAAACTCCAAGGAACAAATGTCACCCCCATTATCCATCTTTAAACATTTTATTTTATGACCACTTTGATTTTCAACAAGTTCTTTGAAAATTTTAAATTTTGAAAACACTTCAAATTTATGAGACATCATGTAAATCCACACTTTCTGAGTATAGTTATCAAGAAAAGTAACAAGATATTTTTCACATCCATAAGAAGTTACCTCTGTAGGTCTGAAGACATCTAAGTGTACTAGTTCAAGTGGTGTTCTCTTCTTGTCATGTCCATTTTTTAAGAAGCTGACCCGTTTTTGTTTTCCACAAAGACAATGTTCGTAAAATTCCAAATCTGCAAATTTTAGGCCCGGTAATTGATCACAGTTGAGCATCACTTCAAGGCCTTTATTTCTCATATGGCCTAACCTTTGATTCCAAAGAGCTACATCACTACCTATGACTGTCATAGAAGATCCCACCTCACTAGGAAGCTCTAAAAGGTATAAACTACCAACTCTATTGTCTTTGGCAATCACCATGGAACCTTTGGTTACCTTCCATTAATCCGCAAAGAAAAATGTATGACAGCCTTGTGTATGTAACTGACTGACAGAAGTCATATTTATTTTTAGCTTTGGAATATGATGAACATCTTTTAGAATCCATTGCCTCCTCCTTCCAATGGAAAAACAACATCACCTTTGCCAATAATTTCACAAGAATTATTATCACCCAAATAAACTTTTCCAAATTTACCTTCTTGATAATTTGTGAGCAAATCTGTTCAAGAAGTGGCATGAAAAGAAGCACCAGAATCCATGACCCAAGAATTTTAATTTGTGTCACTTGTAGAAAGTACTAAAATACCATCATCCTTGTCATGTGCAATATTTTCTTTGCTGTCCAAAACCCTTTCTTGTGCCTTTTTGTATTTGTGACAATCTTTCTTAACTTGACCAACTTTACCAAAAAACCAACCACTATTTTTTCTACCTCTTGACTGTGATCTTCTTGCATATTGAGACCTTTGATTGTTGTTGTTTCTTCCTTATTATGGCTTCTTCCCCTATTTTTGGTACTAGCCATTGCAAGAGATTCACTATTTGAAGACTTCGTATTATTCCTTCTCATGTCTTCGCTGAGAAGAGTTACTAAAACTTCATCAAATGATAACTTTTTCGTGCCTAATATTGTAGTGCTAATAGCGGTTACAACTCCATCCCAGCTATTTGGAAGAGAGAAAAACAATAAGATAGCCTTGTTCTCATCATCTTGTTTCATGCCAACCGAATCCTCTTGGCTAATCAAAGTATTGAAATCATTGAGATGATTCGTCATGGCCTCATCTTCCCTCATCTTTAATTTGTATAACTTCTTAATAATGAAGACTTTATTTTCTGCGGATTTCATTGCATATGTGGTTGTGAGTTTTTCCCATACATCTTTTGTCATTGCTTCATTCACAACATTGTACAGCACATTACCATTTAAAGAGAGAATAATTGTTACTTTGACTTTTTCATCCAGCGATTCCCAATCTTTGTTACTCATTGTGCTTGGCTTCTTTGTATTCCCTTCGATTGCAAGAGAGAGGCTTTGCTTGATCAGCAAAGATTTCATCTAGATCTTCCATATCCCGTAGTTCTTTCCAAAAAAATTCTACACTCTTAAATCTTCCATAACTTGTGAAGAAATCCTTTATGTTTCTCAACCAGCGGTTCTAACCCGCTCTGATACCAATTGTAAAACTATAAAAATAGATAATGAGAATAGAAGATTTAAATAGACAAATAAAGAATTTACACAACATGGATTTATTGTGTTTCACCAATTGGCTACATCCACATTGAGCAGAGGTTTCTTATTTAAGTAAAATAGGATAGAATACAATGATTACAGCATTAGCTTTACAATAAGCTCTCATTGCAAAGAGTCGAAGACGAAGAGTCTTCTTTTGGAGGGAAAGAAAAGAAGTCTCTTGGACTTCATCTCAACATTTATCCATATAAAAATTGAAATACCGAAGAATCCTATTAAATGAAAGTCGTTTATTTAAGAAACTTGAACCAACTTAGAGTACCAGGAATTTAAGAAGACTTAGCACTACAACGGCCAGATCCCCTTTGATTTATAATATCTTGGCATCTCTATTACTAGAGAAACTTTGGTTCAAACCAAAACAAATGCAAAAACCAAATAATATAAGTCCTTTTAAAATTATAATGAAATTTTTCAAAATCCAAAGATAAGCTTTTTCAATAAAACCAATTCTTTATTTCTAAAAGGAGATGATTTTCATTTGATCTGGATCATCTCCCTATAATTTTATGAGAGTCCACGAAGATTTCCTTCCTCATTTTTTCCCCACTTCAAATCCACAATCTAGTTTGAACAAACAATCCTCCATTTTCCATAGTCCAAGTAGCTGATTTTCTTTGTCTGGTGTATACATTGGAAGATTATCCATTTCTCTCTCCTCCTCTTATCCTAAGTCCAATATTTATTCCATGTGAGATTATTTTTATTCAATATCCTCCTTCTCCCAAAGAATATCCAAATCTGTTAATCTAAAAACATCATAGAATCTTTCAAGATCCATTGGAAGCCTATCATCTGACCCTATCGTATCAACAGAATCTTATGCCCGCCGTTCAAAATTTGCTATAAGAATTTTCCCTTTTTTTCTCTCCTTTCAACTAGGATACTTATTATTCCTAGGCTTTAGGGATAGAATACCACCACATAGACTTATTTACAGAAGGTAATTTGATGCTAATTATACCTTTTTATGTCTTGTCCTCTGCTAACTTAGCCAACCCAAGGGCTTCCATCATTGTAGTGGGTCAGAACATTTTTACTTCAGATCGAAGTGCATCCTTAAGACCACTGACAAATCAACCATGGAAGAATTCATCAGACAATCCCTCTGTGTGATTAGCTAATTTTTCAAACTCTGTCTGGTATTCTCTTACTGTGCATGTTTGGCAAAGTTTAGTGAGTGCTCCTGTGAAGTCATCAAAAGCACTAGGGCCAAAGTACTGCGAAAGGAGTGTGCCCAATTTTGTCCATGTTGGGTCTTCATTAGCCTTGTTGTACCAATGGAAACACTGAAGAGCTTCATGTTCCAAATGAAAAGATACAAGCGGGACTTTGTTGATATCCAGAGTATTATGCAAGATGAAATACTACTTTACCCGGTAAATCCATTGAGTCGGATCAGCACTATCAAAGCGAGGAAAATCAAGCTTCGGTCCATGAAAATTGCCACAAGAGAACCCAGTGTCTCCAGAGTGGTTTTGGTTCATGGCTGAATGCTGAAGAGTGAGACCAAGAAATTTTTCATCCAGATCTTGAAGTTTGGTCTTGAGGGATGCAAGTTCCTCCTCCATGATTTTTTCTCCTGTACGGGTGACAACCATATCGTAGGATTTTATTTTATTTTTATTTTTTTGAATTGGGTAGAATAATAGAAACATAAAAATTTTCAGTTAGGGAGAACTTGGATTAGGGCAAAATGCATATGGTTAATGGGGGTTTGACGAGTGGTTGGACACTTTCTGATGAAAAGGGAAAAATAAAAATGAGGGTTTCAGGGTCGGGGAGGCGGAATGGGATGAGTGGTCCAAGAGGGACAAAGGAGCAAAATTAGGAAATGAACCTTGTGGCCAGATTGGGTGGTGATGGCTGAGAAGGGAAAAAGTTAGGGCAAAACCTAAAATTAGATAAATGAGGGATTTAAGGCTTTGATATGTGGAATTTGGGGTAGGGTTGTCAAGGAAGGAAGTATGCGAAATGGTATTTCGGGGGTTCTGGGGAACTTTGAGAGGAAATGGGAAGAAAGAAATTGACTCAAGGGAAATCACTCAGATACTAACAACTTAAATGAAGTACTGCAATAACAAGAATTGTTGTAATTATGCAAAAAAATGAACCTGAAGGCCACGATGGAAATTTTTTTGAGATAATTTCCACCCAGCAAGCCCAAGAAAGTGATATGATACCATATGTGAGGAACCTTCTACAAAAATATGATGAACATGCATGAAATAATAGAAATATAGAGCAACAGTAGAACTCAGAGTGAATCTATTGATCGCGGGCCACTTCAAGGGGGTAACCTCCTTTGAGCAAGCTCAATACAATAAATTCGTCGGTACCATCAAAGGGCTCAATACACACTTATATACTAAGTACAATCTAGAAAAGTATTACTACCTATGCATGTGGGATAATAAAATATACTCACGGGATGACTTTCAAAGCATATGCATCCAACAACACTACACTAACAAAATAAACAGAAGGAACACACAGGTTCCTAACAATTTCTTTCTCTGTCTATTTTTGATATCTTGATCTTCATAAAGAATATTTTGAATCCACGCTTCTTTTTTATTGCTTTCAAAAGATGAGGGGAGAGCTTTTTCTAGATTTAGTAATAAACAAAACCTAACAGGAAAAATAAATTCTTCCTTCAAAGGGATATCAACCTTCAAGAAGATGCCCAACATATTTCCAATAGACTCTAATATGGATACTTCTCTATATTGCAAAGGAAGTTTATACAATTGAACCCAGAAAGGGATAAATTTAATGTTACACTCTTCAGGATTAAAATTGGGGTTCATAATTGCATGTGGATTCCAGAACTCTTGTAAAACCAACCTTTATGCCTAAAAATATTATCTCTCAATTCTTTTGTATTGAACAAAACCAAGAAGAATTCTTCAAACTCGTTTAAAAAAGAAACCTCTAACTAATCTCCCCATTCCTCTCTAATCCAAGCTCTCAAATCATGGAAGGAAACTGAAATATTGCAGAACTTACATATTAATGCCCGATTTCAAAATTCCTCTATTCTAGACTTTAAAAGTGTTGGAATCATTTTCCATTGCACCAAAAGCTCAAACTGTTAATGCCTGATACAAATTCCATATTTGACCCAACCCACAGGAGGCCGTTAAGCCATGTCACAAATCTCCAAGAAGGTGTTGACCACAAAGTCAACAATGTCCCCTTAGCACCGACTGAGCCTATAGCACCCATTGGAGAGAGACTCGAACCTGTGACCCAAGGCTCTGATACCAATTGTTGGAATCATTTTTTCATTGCACCAAAAGCTTGAACTACCAATGCCCAATACAAATACTAGATTTAACCCGACCCATGGGAGGTAGTTAAGTCATGTCACGAATCTCCAAGAAGGTATTGACTACCAAGTCAACGAAAAGGGGTTCTAAACATTTTATGCAATGACCTTAGTTTTCCCTTATCTTAGATTTCCCTTATTTGAGGATTACTTCGATCCTCAATATCTTTTCAACTTTGAAAGATTTGAGAGTTGCTCCTCTCCTTTGGATCCATTGAATTTTGATAAAATCTCCCTTCTAATACTTGGTCTGTTGTTGAGTTTCCTTGGATGTCCTACTCGTAAGGAAGTATCTTTATAACTATTGTTCACCTTCTTCTTCCACACAGTCCTTATCTTTCTATTATATTGCTTCACCCTATCCTTCTTTGAAAATAAATCTGATTGTTCAAGTAGACCCTTTTATGTCCCTAAATCATTCTACTAGCCCAATCACCCTTTTTCCATTCTTCCATGGAGGATACCTCCACATTCTCCAGTCACTACAACCATATCTTTCAGATTTTAAAACCTTTCTTGGAACATATTTAGAATGAATATCCTATGAATACCATCCCTTAGCCTGGCTACTCCCATGATCATTCAAATTTGTATCCTAGTATTTTGATTTGTTCGAGTATGTTCAACTCTTTTCCCTAGATCACATACCCTCTTATCAATGAAAGGATTTAAAACCTTTTGCACTTTTGCTCCTTACCTCACAAAGCTGTAATTTGGTGGGGCCTCTGAAAAGATTTTCCATCAGACCAGTTTCCCTGTCTTCCAAGAACAGGGTTAGTGCTATAAACAATATACCTGATATCCTTCTTATTCTTCCACCATCCCTGCTTCCACGTGCTAAACTTCCCTTGGTTCTAGATCCCATTAGAGTCCCTTGCCCATGACCGTGATCTCTACCTCTATAACGGCTCTCTCTAGTTGCCCAACGGCACTCTCCAACGGCCCAACGACTATCTCCAACAGTCCATCCCTCTTACAAACTTCCATATTAAGTTTCCTTCAAATTCCTTTAACTGGGTGCCAAAAGGAAATTGAAAGGGAAGTCAACACTTACTTTCTTGGAAATTTGATGTGATGGGTCATGTGTCTTGTTATTTTCGGCTTTAATAAAGCAAGAAAATTTGATGGTATCTTTCTTTTTTTAACTTTAGATCCATCCGGTTTTTGCGTAGGGGTCCACAACAATTGGGCCTGGTCAAACTGTGACTTTTTTGGTAACGAGAACCAGAAACCCTAATCCTGGTAGTGATTATTGACAGAACAAAACATGCCATTGAAATAATTACAAGCAATAATAATCCTTAAAATTCCGGATAACGCTCATCTTTTAATTATCAAACTACTGAAATGTTTCAAATACACTATAAACTTGATATCCTTACTATGATAAGCAACTGATTATCTATAGTCGAAAATAATGGCTTTCTTCTTTTCTGATCCTCTGATACCACGTATATTAAAGCACAGGAATTTTTGGCTTTCTTCTTCTAAGGCCTGGTCAAATAATTTGGCTTTCTTATTATACCACGTATACTGAGGAGAACAACTTTTCAGAAGGCAAGATTTAGTGGAAAGAGTAAAATATATTTAACATTGGATCATACTCTTTTCATTTATTGTTTTGGGAAGCAGTGAGAGGGACTGTAACATTTCATCTCATTAACCATGAATTTCTGGGTTTGTTTCTTGGATTGCATTGGTTGTCTACCGTACCTGAAAGACTGTTGTTGTTGTTGGTGGTGGAAGACCTGCTGTTGGAAATCCAGTGGCTCTGCAGACATTCATATGAATGCCGAATTAAGCAGTACATCCACAGCTAGGGCAGTACCTCAACATCTTTAAGATCGTCACAAACTTTTTAAGTGGGTTTTGGTTGACGTTTGTAGAGATCTTATTTCTGCAAGGACACTAGCAATAAAACAGCAAAAAAAAACAGATTAGTTTTCCAGCATAACAAAATAGGTACTACCTAGCTAATAGATATAGATATTTCTCCTTTCCTATTGTAAGTTTTTATGTACGTTTCTACTTATCATACTAGATCCAAAATTAGATCATATGGATCATAGATCACCCAATACAATGGATTATTAAAAAAATCCATTCCATCCCTGTGGATTCCATGGTATGAAATAAATAAGCGATCTAGCTTTTTAGTGCATGATCTTTGGCTGTTTATAGCGCCTTCTTTACTGTATGTAATTGTTATTTCTTACTATATTTGATTACAGGATAACTTTGCAATTCTGCTAAAATATACAGATCATGAATGATTTTTTTAATAAACTGAAACATATGAATATATCATTTTATTTTATCTATTTTCATTATATTAGGATATTGTCCTATACTTTATACAAGAATAATCTACTGGTTACAGAGCTGAGGTCACTCCTATTATATATGCGAAGATTCGAGTCTTAAACAAAATTGGATTTGTCATCGTTTTCTATACTCTCTTTTTTTCCCAATCAGTGAATAAGTTTCATCTTACATTTGATGGTGCTTGATATCTTCTTAAATTTCTAAGATGTAGGGGAAAACAGTTAGATAAACATGTATAATAAGATACAAGAGACTAAGTAATTTATTGATATCTTAAATTTCGAAAATTTAGGTTAATCTATCAGAGAACACACATATAGTTACTAGAGTGGAAGTAATTTATTGATATTAAATATTTTAGATTAAATTTAAATAAAATGTTTAAATGGTATTAGAGTGAAGTTTTGTTGAAGGTGTTGTTTTCTTTTTCCTTTTTTTCTTTTTTTTCTTTTGTGAATTATTTTTTTAAGCAATGGTGTATATAATTGATTTCTTTGAAGTTGTATTGAAGATCTAGTACAATTAAATTTTTTAGAAGATCCACAATATTGAAAGGTGATCTATGATATATTGAAGCCACAAACTCAATTGTTCTTAGTTTTAATGTAAGCTTTGGAATGATCTAGATTTTAATTAATGTACGCTTTGGCATGACCTATGTGATTTTCTATGTGATATGTGATTTGCATGATGATCTTTATTTGAAACATGCAAATCTATGAAAAGATGAGAAATATACATATTAGATGAGTGAGAAGACTAGCAAGAACAACATAGTTATGGCTAGACAAGTGTCAAAATTATATGAAAGATAATAAATATTTTTTTAAGACAATTAGTTATTAGTTTATAATTGGTTGGAATTTTCAGTTATATCTGTAAAACACACTGAATACAATGTAATACTTTTAATTTGATATTTTAATACATTGTATATTATATTGCTTGTTTTCAATTCTATTATAATTTTTATATTCCCACAATTGGTATCAAAGCCCAGGTGGATAGAGATTCTTAGATTTGTGAAAGTTGTTTGAAATGTTTTCGAACTGTCTGTAAAAATATTGCAGCACTGAGCCAAAAGAGATTTGAGAGGTAATTTTCTATTGAAGGATTGCAAAATTACTTAGCGATTCATGGAAGGAAACCCTAGCTAATTGCAGTTACGGGAGTTTTAAAATTTGTGAGGGATCAAGGAAGTTCGCAAATCTAAAGTTTACAGCGATAAAAAAATTTGGGTTTGACAAGGAAAGTCGTTGCTGGTTCAAGGGAATGTGGAAATCAATAATAATTCAAAGCAACACGATGAACTCAGTAAGGTAGTAGCAGTATTTTGTTTTAATAGTGTGTATTGTAGTTATGGTAAAAGATGGTGAAGTCGATTTGAAAATATTTTTGTGGGAAGACAAAATAGTTTAAGTGCAAGAATTTGTGAAGGAGAGAGAAGTGAGAGAGAATTGAAGGTTGTATGAGTGTTTGCAGATTGGAGAATGGAAGGAGTGAAATTAAAACTAAGAGCTAGTTGCCAAGAGATCAATAATTTTTCTTTGGAAGCCGTTGTGAAAACTTTGGGAAAAGTTGCAACCAAGTTAAATTATTAATTTCTGTTGAAGCCCGAATCACTCTCAAGCAAGATGCCAAGCCACAAATAGCATTGTGGATTTGAATGAATGTGGAGGTAAATAATGCATTTTATGATTTATTGTCTGAGTATATCTGAGAAAGCATGTTGGCCACATTTGTTAAATCGAAAGTTTAGAAGTCACTCTCAATTTAGAGTCTTGATATTGGGAGATAAAAGTTTTGTAAATAAATTATCAAGTTTAATTTGTTTTGACATAATTCGTTTCATTGGGAAAAGGGTGAAAAAAAAGAAAGTGACAATTTGATTTGTGAAATAGAAATTTTAAAACAAGAATTATTGAAGGTTTAAAAATGCAAATTTAAAATGATAGAAGTTCTGATTAGATAAAGCAGAAAAGGGCCCAAACCCAATATCAAAGTAACATCAAATCTAAAAAGACAGTCCAGAGAGAATTCACCAGAAGTGGATTCAAGAAACTAAACTAAACCAGGAACAGAACCAGCGAAAAAACAAAACACAGAACCAGCAACCAGGACCGTGCCACTAAGCACCAAAAAGCAGGAGACCCAAAACACACAGGCGAACCACCTCTGTAAACCAGCAGCTACTTGTTGAGCTCCTTCAACTTCTCGAGGAAGGAGCCGTGTTTAAGAGGCATCACCAGAGGCAGTGTCCTCCCTAATCGCCACTTGCAAGTTGTCCTCTCTCTTCTTCCATTTCATCTTTCTTTCCTCCAGCTCAGCCTGGATGGAACTGATAGAGAGGTTGTTCTTGTCCAGCATACTCTTGTTGTAGTTGGTCAACTCAATCAACTATCTGTTGGGTCGGGACTAGTTTTCCTTAATGTTAGCCAGCGCATTAATCATTCCATTTTATCCTCTTCGGAGGGGACCCGGTTCTTCAACTCAATAATTTGGTCCTCTATAAGCTCTAAATTGTTTAACTTCTCCCCAAAATCTTAACCTCCCAAAGGCTCGCATCCCCTTTCCCCTTAGTCCAATCCCCATTCTTCCTTTCAGCTTTTCCACAGCTTCAAGCTTATTAATTTTTTTCTGGAAAACTAGAGCTGGACTATGAGCCATTTGCTCACATCTTTTTTAAGTAGAGAACAAAAGAAAATTGCAATTTTTTAAATGACATTATTAATCTTGAAACAAAATTAGAAAAGGTTAATGTGAAAAATGCAAAGTTAGAAGAGAGAAAAAAATTTTGATGAGATTGAGAAAAAGAATAATGATTTGAAAAAAGAGCTAGGGAGATTAAAAGAGACAAACAACTTACAAATGGGAGAAATCCTAAAATCGAAAGAGGGGAATTAACAATTAGTAGCATGCAATTGAAAGTTTACAACCAAAATCAGAATCTTCAAGTTGCTTTTCCAGCGTGACAAAGCAGGTACCTTCCTAATAGATATAGATATTTCTCCTTATCTAATCTAAACAAATTTGATGTTTTACGAGGTCATATATTTGAAGTACTCCTAGGACTTGCTCCATATTTTGAAATATAGAGGATTCTTATATTAAAAATCATTTATAGATCTAAAACATCACCATGTGAACTATAAAAGAATCTCATTCTATTCAACCAATAAATTTCATGGTATGAAATAGATAAGAGGTATAGCTTTTTAATGCATGATTTCTAGTAAACAAGAGATAAATGGTGTAGTTCTTTGGTTATTTAAAGTGTCTTTTTTGTTGTATGTAATTATTATTTAGATAATTTTTTTATCAAAATGCATCTTCGAAGACTCAAATATTTCTTCTAATATGAGTATCCTCCCTAATTAAGTAAAAATAGGTCACCAAACTCATGGGATATTATTATAATATCATTTATTAAAAAGAGGAACAAAATTTCATTGTTTATGTTGTTTCTTGTAAATATAAGGACCACGAGACCCTCTGTATAGTTTCTATGCCCTTCTATATTTTTTTACAATCTCTACAACATTTGATTACCCAATTTTTTATTGACCCAAATTCATTGTCTAGCTACTATTGGGATGGATAATATTTATAGTATAAAGGATTCCTATTTTTACTTCCCAAATCTCATCATCACTTATTATTCTTATATTGTATGCATAGTCATTTAGGGTTTAAATGAACACCATATTTTCTTTTGACATGAGTTTAGATGGATATTAGGTAATCTATTGTTGAATGTGACACATGGCAACAACACAAAGGTGAAATGGTGACAACTTCATACTTAATTCAATCATTATTCTTTTCACTAAAGTTTGGAGATATTTGTATAGATCTCATTAAAGGACTTCCCAATTCTAGTGGAAAATAAGATATGTTGGTGGTAGATCACATCTCCAAATATGCTCACTTTTATGCCTTGTACTATCCTTGACCATATTTTTCATCTTCATAGCATTCTATGTTATATAGCATCTGATCATAATATTATATCTACAAGCTAGTTTTGGAAAGAACTATTCAACAAAGTAGACAACATTAAAGACAAGTTAGATATTATTAATGGTGATAAAGACCCCACAAACAAACAAGTACTCACTTTATGTCTTCCCAGCGACAAGGACTTGATTTACATAAATAACTCCTCTCGGTTACAATATATATCGAGTGGTAGAAACTATAAGAGATATAATAAATAGAGTATATTTAGTGATAGAAATTGCCAATGAATAGTTTAAATTTATAATCAATAGTAACTAATACTAAAGGGCATGAACCCCTTGTGCTTGCATGTCGACCAATCAACCATTTCACATAATATTTCCATAAACTAAGAATCGTTATAGAATAAACATTGATCTTTGCAACACTACATAAGGAAAACAAATCCATAATATAAATCCTTGGTGTCGTCCTTGCTTACAACATTCATATCATCTCTTCCCTTCAATTCTATGAAAAGGTTTACAAAACAAAGGTACCAGTTTCCACTTCTTTAATTCCTCAATGCTTCTTTCCTCTTACTTTTATTCATTGCCTCTCTTTGGAACCTCCTCCTCTCTAATTACCTATGCACCCCCACACCTCCAAATCACAGTATTTTCTCTTGATCTCTCCCATTTCTCATACTAGACTTATCTTCTTTATGTGATCCCTTGACTGAGAGTTTGTAGAAGATTGTTATCAAGAAACAAAGAAGCATATATTTGCATTCTTTTTATTTCAATGTCATTCTATATTATTTCCACCCTCTCCTCCCTACTTTCATTTGCTCCTTCCTATTTAGGAGTGAACAGTTATGATACATATCCTAACGTTTGTTCAACAGTTTTAAAGGAAACTTGAATGAATTCATCTTGTGCCAAGACCATTCTCTAACTAGGATGCCCAAGAATCACTTCCAACAATGATGCTCTGGTATCAAACTCCCTGGGTAGGAAATATTTGTGAGCATATCTCACTAATGGAGTTAGGTAGTAGGACTACCCTTTCAGGTTACAATGACTTACAAAGAACTGCATCACTGATGTACACATAGATAATTTATTCTTCTGCCTCTTCCAACACATGAATGGGGTTCCCACCATCCTCCTCCACAAATTTTGTTCTCTTATGGGTAAAAGTACGAAGCTGTGTCACACTTGAGGACCATTTTCGTAGTTCCAGCTGAAATTGTTTCGGCCGAAATGGATTTGGCTAAATTATTTTCGGCCTTACATATGTGGCACAAATGTGGCGTCGATGTGGCAAATGAGTTTCAGCCGAAACTGGTTTGGCCGGACCAGTTTCGAACAAAAATTCATGAGTAAATATAAGCTAACTATGTTCTATCGATGAAGAATTGGCATATATTTATATAGAGGGATTCGGCCAGAACTGGTTCGGCCGAACCAGTTCCAGCCGAAACTGTCTATGTGGCATCCTATGTGGTAGCCAAATAGGCAAAAATTTCAAAATTACAGAACTTCTCACTGAACCAGTTCTAGCCGAAACTGTCTATGTGGCATCCTATGTGGCAGTCAAATAGGCAAAAATTTCAAAATTACAGAACTTCTCACTTAGATAGCTGATTTCTTCATCAAAACTCAACCATTTTTAAAATCTAAATATACCTTTTTGTAGAGCTCGGAGTCTAGATTATGGTCATATAATTTTTATTATGTTTTGATTACATATAATATATTATAATTTGAAAAAACTCCAAGTAGGTATTTTAACATTGAAGAACACACTCGTTCAAAAAAATAAAAAAAATAGCAAATCATGTTGCAAAAATTTAAAAATTATATTTAACACTAGAGGAGAGAGTCCTCTTCAAGAATATGTAATTTTTTTTGTATTTGGTTTAGATTTGCTAGGGAAAATATGGAGGGACAAAAAACTATTAATTTTGGGTTACTCTGACTTTGAATGGTTATAACAGACAAAATATATACCAAAAACCAATCTTTCTTTTTTTATGCACTAGCTGTACATGTCATATAAAACATATTATGAAATTAGAGGAAGAAAAGATTATTTTCATATATTTAGTTGGAGGGAACTAGACCCTACATTTTTAGCACTTTTTGAGCAATTAAAAAATGGACTTCAAAAATTAAAAAACTAGGTCAATGTTTATTTTAAAAAATTTAAAAAATTATAGCCATAAACTACATCCAATTTTACACATTTCATTATTTTACATCATTTTCGAATTCTAAACACAAATGCCACTTTTATGTCATTAAAGTTTAGTAGTTTTGCATGTTGTGGTCCTCTTCCTTTGTAAAAGTGTGACACAAGTTTGTACTTTTACCCTTATCCTCATTTTCCTTGAAGACTTGAATGCCCACCACAATCTAGCCTCATCCACTGATATCTTTCTCTTCTTCTCCTTGACATGCTCTCTACTCTCCTTCCCTTCTTCATAGAATCTTGTCCACTGAAAACTGACCATCACCGCCAATGTTTTGCGATATCCTCCACATACTCTATATGCAACCAACTAACTCCCATAGGAAAATCTAAAACTATATCATCTCCTACCTTTAACAAAGGTAAACTAAGCTCAATGGAATACAACTTGACACAATTTACCTCATGCTCTTTCATTTCCACTCCACCATCCTCATATTCATCATTTGTAGGCTCTTAACATTCAACCACTACAAATACATATATGTCTTGTCCTTCATTGTCTCATCTGTCTTCACTCCTTCAAGTTTATCCATCCACTCATGTTCTTTTACCAAAAATTGTGCCCACAAATCTTCCTCTTCAACTACCTCAACATGTGAGATATTTTCTCCTTCTTCACATTTTTTCTTTATCTACCAACTGTTGGTCTACCATAACCAAGGTCTCCCCTTGTCTTCCTTCATTAAAATCTTCCAACACTACTACTATAACTTCCTCCATTTTTATTACATTCAAGGGATCACTCCTTTTGATCTCTTCCTCATGCAACTCTTGCTTTTCAACATGTTCCTCTTTCAACACTAGACCTTTCTACTTAACTATTATATTCTTGTCCTCTCAACAACATTCCTCCACTGCTGCAAATCTTCCTATACTAATCTACTATTTTATCTCCTCCATGATTGATCATGCCTCTTGTCTCAACTTCTACACTTCCAGCTCAATCGCATTCATATGTCAAAAGAAGAGACTGAAAGGTATGAGGGGTAGAAGGATGACTTGGGATAAATTTTGAACCTCGGGGAAGAAGCTCTGGCATAGAAAGACATCCTAGGGGATGAACCACGGGTTCCCAAAGACCTAGTACTTCAGACTTGCATTCAAAATCAAGGTGAGCAAGCAACCGGAAAAGGTCTTAGAGGAACACATTTTATTGGTTTGGGTCCCCATGAACTAGTATTAATTAGTTATCAAAGAGATTACTTCAATTGATCCACTTAGCCCCAAGATTTATACTCCCATCGATTTTATACTTAGTAGATTTGATGAAGTGGCCGAAGCAAAATTCTGGCCCTCCAGAGACTTTGATTGTGCAATAATATTGCAACTCTTTGAGATGATGTTAAAGTCCCACAATATCACCAAGATGGCCTCAGAGTTAAGGGCCAAGGCGAAGGATGCAAATGATCACCTCGAGAATGTCGTCAGCCATCGTGATTCTTTGAAAGAAGTAAATGAGGAGGGCGTGCTTCAAATCTTGGAGTCCTATCAAGATTTCAAAAGTCAATAAGTTCTCTAGACTCTGGGAATTCCTTTCCACCGAAGAGGTTTTTGGTGGGTGCAATTCTTTATTCTTTGAGCGCAAGCTCCAGGAGCCTAGAATTATAGGTTCTAGTTTTGTATTCTTTACGGTGGTCCATGTTGCTCATTTCTCCGAAGCTGACCAATCGTTGTCCAGGATTTATTGTCAGTTGTCAGAGGTAAGGCTGGTTCATTGCAGCTTCATGGCACGACAAAGGAAAGATGGGCTACTGCAGACGCTTTCCAATTCCCAAGGCATCAATCCAGCATTTAATACCTGACGTACGGGGATAGTACTCAAAGACCAAGCGTCACAAATGTATTTATGAGGCACATGGGCTAAGACTCCCACAATTTATGGGCACATTTACAAGTACAGGGGGCTCTTCCCAATGGAATATCTCCCAGATTCTTCTCTTCTTTCTTCTTTCTTTTCAAGTGATTGTATATAGTAAGGCAATTGTGACAGCGCAGGTAGTACCGGCTATAGAGGTTGTAGCTAAAAATTTTGTAAATAGGTTGTATAGGTGGGATTCCTTATGTAAATAATCTTGTCTATAAATAATAAGTCCAACACCATCTCAAGGGTCGGCGAAATTGAGGATTTTTCTATCCATAGTGATTACTGCTTTACTGCTCTTAGACTTAGTTATTTTATTTAGTCTCAGTAGATTAATGCTCCCTTGGAGCCATGGATGTAACCACCAGTGATGTTGGGTTTATGAATTTAATGAAGGAATTAGAAACCTCTCTTGGTACTATACTTCGCATTTTTTATGGTTCTGGAATTAGCAAATGTCTTTCATGTTGTATGCTTCCTTATGTCCTCTGCTCTAGCTCTTTATTGATTAGATAAAATACTTTACTATGTTACTGATTTATGTTTGATTCATGATCGTATATGCATTTGGTATTCACTGGTAGTCCATTATCTGGAGCTTCATTGATGTTTTGGAAATTTATAACATGACTATAGATATATGCTTACTCTAACCTTGATTTGGCTTTTTATATTTTCTTTATCAAGGTAAAAGTGTGCTTGCAGAAAACCTCACATCTTTCAAGTTCCTGGAGCTTGACGAGTTAAAACCAGCTAAACCCTCAATATAAATAGTCACCTTCCCATCTAATCTATTCCCGCACTGTTGTGACCCGACTACCAGGTGCTTGGAGGCTAGGAGAGTCTCCTCTTTGGTAAACCTCTTCAGACAAAGTTGGTCGGTACCCTGGTACCCAGTGACAACTTACTCTCTGTTGGCAAGGTCGTTACAAATTCTTGTCAACAGAAACTAGCTCTAGAAGGAGGGAATGAGCTCCTCCTCCCTGAAAAACTTTGAAACCACACCTCTAGAGGGTTTCACAAGTAGTAGAGACCAATCTTTCCATAGGTTAGGGTCATTCTCACCTCTGTGTTTCAAATGAATACTTTGATCGACCCCTAACCCCAGAAAGTTTTCTGAACTCGGACCTCCTATCCAAGGGAAGAGGACTTATCAGAAAAAAAAATCCTTTGAGATTCTTATTTGGGCTTATGACTTCTTAGACTGTGTCAATTTCTTAGATCATCCCAAGGATGAGTACTACTCTTCCGAGTCACACAGTCCCAATGGCTGCATATTTTAACAACATCGGCTCCCCAATGGAGCAGTTTCCTAATGCAGTAAACAATCTTCCTCCGCACCTGGAGAGGATATGTCCAAAATATGAACACCTAGGACCCCAGACTACGAAGGAACACCTGCAAGCTTATAAGAATTCCATGAGAAGGCATCATATCCATCATGAAGATGTTGTGACCAGAATATTCCCACTATCTCTCGGGGAAAGTGAATTAAATTGGTACTTAAACTTACCTGCCAACTCCATTGATAGTTCACAAAATATGAAAGAAGCCTTCCTAACCACATTACGCATTCACGGGGACCCCACTTGGTCCCACAGCCAGATTATTTCTATCAAAAAGGAACCCAATGAACCTCTTGCAACTTTCAACTACCATTTCTAGATAGCCCTAAAATGGTGTACGAGTCCCTTCATCCCATCCACTGAAGTGGCTATCTAAAATTACCTCAACACACTAGATCCTTTTTTCACAGCCCTCCTCTAAAGGACCACCACTATGAATAAAAAATCCACCCTCATGAATTTTTACAACCTCACCCTAGAATTGTCCTAAAAGTTGAGCAAAACTCTTAGTGGTATTAGGAAAATCATCCCATATAACATGCAGCTTAGGAGGAATGCCTATGCAGGACGATATAACCCCAACATGGAAATGGGTGCCCCAATGATGAACCCAGTGTCCTGGTATTTCTACCCTATCTATGCCAATGCTCTTTCGGGCACAAGATACTCACCTTGGACACAATCGTAGAAACTGATGCTTCAACCTGATGAAGTACCTTTCTTCCAGGTGTCCACATCTGGATAATTGCCTTCTATAGCTCAGAATGTTGTTGTTAACTAATCACCCCAGTCATTACATTGTAACACAACCACCAAGTTGTCCATCAAGGTTAAATCCCTCTGATGACTTGTGTCTTCGCTCACTATAGACATGGGACAGTTGAATGGGGCCCTCTACGTCCCATAACCTGAATTCCTCCTAGCAAGGAAATATCTTGTTGGGACAGTGGAGTTCCAACAACTCTGGACCCTAGAACTATCACAACAACAGTGGCCATAATAATGCTCAGCCAAATAACCAGCACTGGAAAAATACACCGAACAATGGGGGTGTTCCCCCAAACCAGTATGCCACTCAATGGATCATAGGTCCTAGTCACTCTGCACAACTCGCCAAATTCCACCCCTTGACTTTGTGGTGCCAGATACATGATACTGGTTCACATTCTGAGGTGAACTATGCCACACTAGAAAAGATCATTCAGATCTCTCAGTCAGATAGGAAACAGCACGTCGATCCACCACTTCTAGAATTCTCAGCCAAGCCTCATCACACTGCCTTTTCTTGTGAAACCATCTTCTTTGGGGCAGATGAAGAACACAAGGAGGAGCCTGATTTATAGGGTTTATTTGATGATTCCACCCCTACCTCTGAAGCCAACACTTTTACAAATTCTTGGGCCCCCTAAAACGCGAGGGGCCAATCCAACAAAGGCCCCTTCACGATATCTAATCCCCTGATGAATACCAACCTCCCCCCGGATCCCCTTGCAAATATAAATCCACCCCTCCAAAGGGGCTTGCATCTTACTATACTCAAGACTTCACAGGAAAGGGTCCATGGGTCTTGAAGGGACGATTCAAAATCATGAAGGTGGTGGAAAGTAATAATACCTCCATGAATTTGATGGAGGTACTGCTCAACTGTCCCGAGTAGAGAAAGGCCCTCTTGCAATGTCTAGAAAACTAGGAAACCCACAATCACCCACCTAAAGTGGTCACGTTCAATGATGCTAATGTTGTTGTATTCTGAGGAAACATAGAGGACCCTCCCTTTCTGCTTGGCCTTAAAATTTATAGTAAAAATATACATAACTTCTTGGTGTATTCTTGAGCTTTGGGAAACATCATTGCCCCTATCCATCTATAAGAAGCTCGAGTTGGTCCCCACGCCATCTAAAGGTGCATTAATCCAGCTGGACAAAACCATTGTTAAAATGGTAGGTGAGTTGAAAAACGTCCAGATACAACTCGTGCAAGAACCTCGGGTGTCCAGCATCATAGATATCAAAGTGGTGGATATCCCTGAAACATATGGGATGCTTCTAGGTTAGAACTGGTCCAAGGCCCTTAATGGGTATATTTTGACTATTTTTCCCACTTGTGGCTCCCTTGGATGGGACAAGCCAACCAAATCAGGGTGGAAAATGAACCCCGAATGAGACAATCCCTCATCGACTATGGTCAGGTGAGTGAGATTGTGTTTGTCAGACTAGATCCTGACCTATAAAGGTATAAAGAAATCTTGACCTTATATTTTATTCCTAGCAGGATGTCCTTCGGCGAGGACCTCGTTATCACCCATAGGATTCACGATATCATCATGTGGTTGAAACACGATGTTAACCTTAAAAATAGTGACACATCCTTGACTACCCTCTTATCGGATATGTGGTGCTAAGTGCACTACCAAAAATACTTTGAATTAGACTGCCAACCATGTGTTGACGCTGCTAATATCCCCCTCTCAAATTTCCAAGCAGAAAAATGTAAAGAGGCCATGCAACAATGTGGTCCACCGATAAACACACTCAAGGGACCGCTTGTTGAGGATTCCCCAATGGAAACTCTTCCGGAGGAAGCTCCATCCCCTGTGTCTTCCACTCTGGAAGACATGCTAGAACTGTCTCCCCTTCCCAAGTCAATCCCACTCACTACCCGACCTTCCAGACCCCACTATACTAACAATGACTTGTGGATCCTGAAGTTTGACAAATCCAAATCTAAACAGGGGTATGGATCTGGGGTAGAATTGATTATCCCCCGAGGGAAGTCCTTCCTCGCATCTTATGAGTTGCAATTTGACTGCACCAACAACATCACAAGGTACGAGGCTTTGATCCCCAGTCTCCTATTTGCACTAAGAAATGGATTCACTTGCCTCCGGGCGATGGGTGACTCAAATCGCATAGTTAGATACATTTGGATTCAATGCACATGTCATGACAAAAGGATGGTAACCTATCATAACATGGCATGAAGTTTGATAGATTACTTCGATGCCTTTGGTATCAAGGTGATTCCTTGGACGCATAATTATGTCCCACACGCCCTTGTTGTATCCACCAGCACCCTTGAGCCCATGGTGGGTTCCTAGCTCTAGAATATTTTTGTAGAAATGAAAGGATTAACCCCACAAAGCCCATGAGTGGACTGAACAACTTCTTACACTAATATTAAGAAGAGGGTTATGTAAAATCTATCTCAAATCTTTACAACAGCTATAGAAACTTAACATAAATAAACATAAATAGCATGCATACCACAACACAATGATTTAAATGGGAAAAACCTTTCAGGATAAAACCCCACACTATAAAATCTACCCAATATTTATAAATAAACAAAAAATCACTTTATATTTGTAGAGAAAGCTTCTCTTAAGAGTATAGCTAACTAAAGATCCATAGGTAACTCAACAACTATCATAATCTTACATAAAACCTTTATCTCCCACACCTAATATATATGAGAAATAATACATGAAAGCATCAAATGGTATTACAGAACCATGTGCTAAAAACCACTTGAAAAATGGTACCCACCTTATTTCCAACCTAAGATTCCCTATGATGTGTCAAAATGCACATCAGCATGCATAACTCCCTTTGTGTTCAACACATCTTTTACATTTCCTATTTCAAGAGACCCAATTTTTGGAGGTCATAACTTTTAAACTCGGTGTCTAATTGACAAACCATTTGAAGCACCAGAAATATCCTAATGTGCTTTATCAAGCTATAACTGGCTACACCAATTATAGACACTTTTAGGTCATTAAGGAACCTTTAAGGCCTTCAAAATTAAATTCATAAAATTTCTTCCACAACCTAAAAAATTGAAACTTTAATATCTTCGAATCTAGACATGATCTTGCAATGAATATTTACTGACATGCTTATCTCGCCCATCCAAACCTTTGGGAAAATTTTAGGGAAAATTCATGGTCAAATGTAAACTTACGATAAATAGCAACCTTATATAAATGCAAAGTTGAGACACCATTTTCCTGACAATGGGGATGTATGACTCAAAAATTCTCTCCCACATGTTATATTTAAATTATTCAAGTGTTGAGTTTTCTCTAGAATTGATGCCCCCCTAGGTGATGCTCTTCTTTAGGATGCACTAAGGAGACAATTCTACTCAAATTTGGCCTCATTTTTCCTTTCAAACATCATGGAAATCATACATAACTATGATTAGTCAAGGTAGTTAGATTTGGTCATGTTCAGGGGTATTATTTATTATGGGGAAATTCATGCAACCTTTTTGGAGTATGATTTCATGGTTAGTTCTCGACTAGTTACATATTTGATTTTCTTCTCTAACTATGTGATGACTTAGTAGTGTTGTACTTGTTCTAGGTGCTTAGATGAGAGTTTTAAATGATTATGGGCTTCCTTTGAAAATCATCACTGATAATCATCAACATGGGCTTTAAGAAGGGTTTATTTTTGGAGTAAAATGATTCTTTAGTACCCTCCTATTTATTATGTCTTTGTGGCCTCCCCATCCCTCTAGCATTTTTGACAACTCCTAAGTGTCAACCCAAGAAAATTACTATTGTGGTTTTTGGCCTTTGCTTATCTTTGTTCTTGTCAAGAATATCAATTGATACTTGCTAATTTTTGTAGCATGTCTACTTTTATGTTTATATATGTAACTATTTTATTACTCTAGGAAGCATCCTACAATTGCATTACAGTGGGAAGACTTTGAGTCAGTAAAAATTAAGCTTGATCTAACTTGTAGTCCTTATTGACTACCATGAAAGTGTAATCTACTTTGTGAGTAAATGACATCTACAATTAGTAATGCAACAAGGTTCCATTTGTTTACATGCAAATTATTCCCATTTCTTTGCATGATTTCAAAGCATATTTAGTAGGGATGTAATTGCCTTTAATGGAAATGAAGCTATATATTTTACATATCAACTGGTATAGTGCATTATCTATATCATGTTAGTAGGCTAGTTAGTTGAGTGGGAATTTATTTCATAATTGGAAAATAATGGCTTTATAAAGGCAATAGATTGGATGTAATGACATAGTGGAATGTTGATAATATAATATATTTTTAATTTTATTTGCAATATAAACCTTTATATTGCTATTATGTTTTGGTGTTCTACATATGTATCTGAGTTGCATTGCTCATGTGCCTCGCATCTTTGCATTCAAATGATTTAGAGGCATTTGCAGGACCCACAAGCTTATTAGAGAAGGTGTTGTAGATTTTGGCATTAGAGATATTGACTAACTATTGGTGAGCTAAATTTAAAACATAAAAAAATGGTAATAGATTATGAGAGGAATGGTGAGAAGAAATAAATATTATTATTTTTTTCCATTATTTTGGGTATAGAAAAATATCCAGTTGTAACCATTATTATATTTTTATGATGAATATTTGTGCCATAGGTTTAGGTAAGAAATTATTGCCTTGCCTTGTGTTTTTAAGTGGCATTGAAATTGAAAAAATTTATACAACTTGAAATAAAGGATTTTTCCATAGTGTGGGTATATATTTTTAATTATTTAGGATATTTTTCAATGGAGTAACAAGTGTTTTGGTCTCATTTTTGTCAAAAGGTGTTATAAAGATAGTTTGGTTCTATTGTAAAATGTATATTTTTGGTTGAGTCCAACACCTGTTATTTGCATTTAATCATGGATACATATATTTCTTGTACTCTATCCATCTATGTTATCCTTAAGAAAACTTTTGAAAATTTCAATGTTAGATCTAGCTGTTAAAGATTAACAAAGTATTAGAAGTTGGAGGAAATGAAGGTGAGAGGATATCTAGCATCTCAGCCTAGCTTCTTGCTCAAGAGTAACATATTGCATGAGAAACACTTTTCCCTTTGTGTCCCTAAAGTATATTTTATTGTGGGTGTACTTAGTGTATTCATTTTTAGTTGGTGTTTTGTATAGAAGAGGGGAGAGTGTTTTCATAGCACTAGAGGAGGCATTAGACACACTTAAATGAGATGTGTACTTTTAGAGGAAATGTGTCTCTTTGTGTAAGGAGGTCAGGAACACTTTATATTTTCTCATGTTGTTCCAATATTTACAATATTTTGTTGGTTTGTGGATAGTTGAACTCAAAAAGTAGGTAAGTTGTTCAATGTTTATGGATAGTTTAATTCACAAACTAACTTTGTATGGTTGTGTGTTGGATAATTGGAACATTTTCCCAGTCACAAGGATTTTGGGATAATGATGATATTGGGTTGGGTAGTAAGAAAATTTTCCTATACATGAGGAGTTTGAGTTTATTATGATGCAAAGCTAGATACATAAATTTTAGTTGATACATATTTAAGAACTGATGAAGATGGAATAATTATAGATGAAAGAAGATGAGAACATTAGGGCATATGCACAGAGAATTATGGAAGTGGTAAGAAATAAGGCTAGACTAGTTTGTAAAGGCTACTCGCAACAAGAAGGCATAGACTTTGAAGAAACATTTTCTCCTGTTTCTATGTTAGAAGCTTTGAGATTATTTCTTGCTTATGTTGCACATAAAGACTGTAAAGTATATCAGATGGATGTGAAATCAGCATTCTTAAATGGATGAGGAAGGAACAGTGGTAATTAATTGATGTAGACATGCATCATTCCAGTGGCTTTCAGAGCTATATCATTTTTGAGACTTGATGTATGGATCTACTCCTCAGGGGGCATGATCGCAGGAACACTATGGAGCACATTTGGGTGATTTTGCACCTGGCTCTTAGACATGAAGATTTGAAAAAGCTACACCTTCCAGAAGATTTATGGCACCCTTTTCCATTTTTTCCAAAGGGGGGGAGATTCTATGTAAAATCCCTACTATTTTAGGGAGAATTGTGTTAAGGATATTGAGAAGATTGTATTGAGAGAGAGCACTTTTTGGGTTGATGGATTTTCCCATATGTTGTCATCAATGCCAAAGGGGGAGATTTTTGGATGATATCATATTTGGGTACTATTGATGTTTTTGATATTCATTATTTTTCACTGATGTCAACATATGTTTCTATGGAGTGAACAGACTGTCTATTACTATTATATGATGACTGACAGAAGTGTACAGACACTGTACAGATGAATCAGAATGATCAAAGATAAGGATATGAAGAAGGATGTGTGATGACCTTATTCATAAGGTCTCTTGGCTTAATATTGCATATTGGAGATGTTACAGATGTTTTAGTGAAGATTGGTTTCTGGAATGTGACAGTGATGCTTGACAGAGAAGGTCTCTATGTTTTGGGTATATCTTACAGGTGAAGATGATTTAGACTATGTGAGCTTAAGGGATGATAGTAAACATATTGAGGATTTTTTGTTGTTGATCGATAGTTGTGAGATTTTTGGTGATGTCAGTTGTGGCATGTATTCTAGAGAAGACCTATTTGTGACCGACTTCAGAGATGTAGCGTGTATTATGGATTATGAGCATGGATTGTAGATCTTGGGGTATATTTGATGTATTGTAATTGATGTTTACTTGTTTTAGGTACCTTTTGTATCTTAGCAAGGGGTTAAATAATTATTTCTATATTGGGAAAGCTTAATTTGCCGACCTAATCAATTATTGTAATAGGGTTTATATGAGAGATCTTTTCTTTTGAAAAGATGTAGTGATAGAGGTATGATGAGAAGGTAATTGAAAGACAAAGAAGTGTGGAAGCTGTGAAGCTTGATTGACTGCTGGATGTAGAGCGGAGTTTTTTATTATAGTACTTCATTGGAACTGACCAAGCAAAGACAGTTGCTATTAGACAGCTCACTGGATTGTATATTTCCTATATACACTTATTCAGATTGTTAATCTTTGAGGGTGGCCTTAACCTTATTTGGGAAATGTGCCTGGGCAGTGATCCCATTGTTACTCTTGAATCCTAACAGGGCTTGTCCTTTAACAAGGACTATGTACTTTAATGTTGTAATAAGCTCCTAACAGGGCTAAATATTTTAACAAGGATACTATAGTCTCAGTACATCATTTGTCGGTGCTAATTCCCACCGGGGTTTTACCTTTAACAGGGTTTCCTCGATAATAAGGATTGTGTTTTTGTGTTGGCATTTACTGTGTTATCATTTGCATTGAAGTTTTGGTTTATAAAGTTTAAAGTTTAATAATCTATATCACAATTGATTCACCCCCCCCCCTCTCAGTTGTTAATCATTCCATTTATTTATACCGAGAAGTTTAATGCTAATACATTTTTTCATTTTTTTTTCATAATATAAACCTTGGGGGGTTCTTATGAGATAAGGTTTACATTTAATAATGTAGTTAGTATGTTAGTTAAGGGGGTGGGAGTTTATTTTGTAATGGAAAAATATTAGCTTTATAAATATAATGCATTGGAGGTAATAATGTAGTGGAATGATGATAATATAACATCTTTTTAATTTTATTTACAATGTAAACATTTATATTTCTATCCTATTTTGGTGTTCTATTTTTATCCACTATGAACGATCTCTGATTGGTTGTAAACCCAATTGTGTGCCTAGTCACAATTCAAAATTGGGACGTCCACACAAACTTGGCACAATTTCAATTGAAGCAAATATTTTGGATGGGTATTGAGATATTCAATGAAAATTTCCTTCAATTACAAGATTTGTACCCTACATATGGATGTTTTATTCTTTTTTGTCTTAGATAAGGTTTCATTCATTTTTACTTTTGATTTGTTGTTGATGGATTATTAAAGAGATCATTTCTATTGACTTTGTTTGTTGAGGAATTTTATTGTACGAATTTGAGCTTGAGTTTGTATGAAGAAAACAATAGATTGTGTAGTTAGAATAAGGAGGGTGATGAAGGACATGTGGAGAAGAAGAGGAGGTTGATCTTGTAGTAGATAAAATCAATGGAAATAAACTTTCAAGTGGAGAATAAATTGGAGGAAAGGACTTCAACCTAGCTAAATGTTTATTTACTTTTATAATGTGAGACAAAGGTGGAACACCAAGCAACTAAAATGTGAGTATGAGTTTCTCAAGAAGAAATACAATTTTAAATGCATTTTGAAAAATAGGATAAAACTTTACAGTGATAATATTTTGATAATTTTTTGCACCCAAAAAATAGATAACAATAAATTTTATAGATGAAATGGATAAAAAATGAATTCAAACCATAACTCAAAAATTATGTGGAGAAACCCTTGTGGGAAAAAAACTCCACACTCAAAGAGATCCGAGACTTGTTTAATCCTTCAAATGAGATACATCAACATAACTTCTACCTCTGAATTACTGCAACACTTCATTTCTTCAACAACTTGTGAATTAACTTGTTTTACTTTCATCACAAGCACTAAATATATAGGCATGAGAGAAACCAAAAATCAGAAATAGTTTCTGAAACCATTTAGACATAAATCACAAAATAAGAAACTTATTTTTCCAACTTGTGATTTTATTTTCCTTTAAGATCTTCCTTATCTTATCTAAGCTTTCATTCATCTTTCCCTTTTTTCATGCTTTATTTTGACAACTAAAAACCATCTTACTAGTTATCATAATTACATTTAGCAACTTTAATTCCAACTAAAAGATAATTAAAAATTATCAATTAATAATTAAATATATATGTGGGGAAAATGAAGTTGAGATGTTTTCTTGATATTCTCCTACTTGTCAAACACCTTGCAAAAAGCATAAAGTAAAATTGAATAAATAAAGCTTCAGAAGAATTAAGGCTCATGGCTTTTTTGCTCTAGATAAATATTTTTGTGCTTATTGGTTTAGTAAGATAGCATGCAATATTCTCTAAAGTGTCTACTTTTTGTAACATGAATGCACAACCCTCAACTATTTCTTGAACTAAGTGATACTAAACATCTATATTTTTTGTGTGGGCATGATACGTTAGATTTTTAGCCAAACAAATAGAACTTTGACTATCACATCTATTTTTTACTTGTTTGCACTAAAAGCCAATTTTTTAATACAATCTCTCTAACCACACTTCCTCCTTACAAGAATCATGTCACAACCATGTACTCTGTGTCTATAGCGGACAATGAAATTTTAGGTTGTTTTTTGCTCATTCAACTAATTGCTCCTCAGAATAAAGAAAAGACAGCCACTTATGGACCTTATACAATCTATATCACCAACAAATATGAATCAACAAAGTCTAACAAGTCATTATAGCAACTTGTGGACCTTCTACTATCTAGATGACCAACAAAATCTGAATCAAGAAAGCCTTGCAAATCAATCACCCTACTCATATCATAGATCCATGATAGAAAATGAAGTGCTTAGGAGTCCCATGTAAATATCTGAAATCTTCTTTCACATTAGTCCAATGGTATATATTAGGATTTTCCAAAAATTTACTAAGAACTCCCACTACTTGGGAAATATCAAGTTTTGTACAAACCATAACATGCATTAAAGCTTCCTACAACACTAGAATATGTAATTTTATACATCTCTCGAGTTCATAATCTATTTTAGGACTTTTTCTAGAGATATATTAGTGCCAACTAGAAAAGGAATATTATGTGGTTGACAATCATGCATGGAAAATGTTGCAAAATATTGTTAACATACTTTCTTTGACTTAACCATAATTTTATGTTAAACATGATCCCTATTTATTTCTATGACCAAGATATATTTTTGAGCCCCTAAATATTTCACATCAAATGTGATACTCCTAAAGGATCATATTTGTCATTAGTATACAAGGAAATAGTTTTTGGACTGTTGGTAACATGATCATAGAGTGACTGCATACAGACAAGTGCAATGGTCACCGAAACAGACAAGCACAGTTAACACCAAAATCAGACTATCACCGACAGACAGTTTACAGAGTAAATCGAGAGCATAGTTTACAAAGTAAACCAACAGAAAGTTTAGAGACATCGCTGAGCACAGACTACAGAATATACCGAGCACCAGTCTACCGACAGACAGTTTTATTCTCAAGAAAAGTGGATCTGAGATACACGTCAAATAAAGAACTTTAGTTTTATAATTAGCTTTATGCTTAGTTGTAAAACCATTTCGTGAGGAACAAGTAAAGCATATGTAATTGTTTTAATCAGGCTAACTGATTGTAAACATGAAAACTAGGAGATCAAGGTCAAGTTGTAAACCTTTGATCATAGATTTTTTATTGTAAAGCATGAAACCTAATTAGGTCAATACATTATATAAATAGATGCAGTAATCAATCTGAACATGATGATTTTAGTTGCAGCAAACATCTATGGATCAGACAGAGAGTTTCATGCAGAAGGACACAAAAGGAAGAATTCAGTTATGACGAACAAGATTCAAGGCTGCCGAGAAGAATAGAGGTATTAATCAATCACTATAGGTGATACACATACATTGTGAACTTAAAGGATATGTATTCAACAATTCAATATTTTATACCGTCAGGTCAAAAATTATTTTTGACTACTCTCTAACAATTGTAGCAAATAGAAGAAATCCTTTAAGAAGGTGGACTTAATAGTCTTATTGTAAATCTCTTAACTGAGTGCACACTTAACAGTGTTATTAAAATCTCTTAACCGAGTAGACCTAAATAGTCTAAATGTTACTCCTAACAGGGTAAGATCATTAGAAGTGATCACACTCAAGTAGCTTTAACCGGCACCTTCCATTCTGGAGATAGTGAAGCTTTGTGGGTTTCATCCCCACTGTAGTTTTTACCTTCTAATAGGGGTTTTCTACATTACCAATTCTTGTTTTATGTGTAACTACTTTTTATGAATGCTTCTATGAATGTTTACATGCAATTACATTTATGTTTTGATATTACATGCATAAGGTAGAAAAGCAATATGGTCGGTAATGCAAGGAAATATTACTAAGGGTTAATTAATAAAAGGTTTAAGGGTACTGATTCACCCCTCCCCTCTCAGTACACACCATTCCAATATTCCAACAATTGGTATCAAAGATATATATCTTATTTGGAAAATTTTAAATCACTTGAGAGAAAAGATCATACAATGGAAAGGTATAAGCTTGACAAGAATATTGAAAATCAGAAGTTGCAGATACAGATCTTCTATGATAAATACAAAGAATCAAGATGAGAGATGAGAGAGCTACTGGATGAAAGAAAAGTTATGGTATCTCGTTGCAATGAAAATGACTATCATGAAGAAGAGATACCTGATCTACTTGAGTCATCAGGGTCTACATCTGGCAATACATCAGACACATCCGAAGGAAGCATTACAATTCTTAATGAAAGCAATAAACATCTGAAAGAACAAGTAAAGGTACTGCAAATCGGTCAAGAGACACAGATGGTAAGAATGATTGATGTTATGAATAATGCTAGACAAGTTGAACAAGAAAGAACATTATCTATTGATGACAGGAGGAAGATCACTAAGAAGCTACAAGAGAGAGAAACTGAAATACAGAGACTTACTGAACATCATCATGAGATCACCAATCAAATAGTTCTTATGAGTCATGAGGCCAACCGAGTAAACATGGAACTGAATGGGAAATTGGAAGGTATTGGTGAACTAAGAGAAGAAAATGAGAAACTAAAGCATGAAGTAAGGATTCAGCAACAACATAATGATATATTCAAGAAAGTTGAAGAGAGTACAAAAAGAATGGATGATTTTCTGAATAGACAAAGAAGAATCAACAACAATACCAGTCTGGGGTATACCGAGCATGGAGAATCATCAAACCAAGCTGATCAAAAAGATGTCTACACAAATCCAAGAGAAAAGAAGAAGTCATGCAATCACTATGGAAAACCAGGCCACACATCAAACGTTTGCATGAGCAAAGCTAAAGGTATTCCTAAATCCACTTCTACATTCATAGGTAATTGTTACAACTCTAACAAGCATGGACACAAAGCACATGAATGTAAATCTAAGGTGAACAAACCAAAGAAGGAATCCTACGTGGAAAAATATTGTTCTACATGCAAAATGCATGGGCACACATCTCATGAATGCAGAAAAAAGAAAAAGCAAGCATGGAAGCCAAAAGAACAAGAAACTACTTATAAACTAAGAAGAGTTGGTAACTCATATGTTTGGGATTACAAAACATGGGAAAGCTACACAGCATGTGGTAGATATGGACACATAGCTACAAAATGCATGAGGAAATGGATACAAAGATCGAGGAACTGGACTAACTCCAGAATGGCATGCTTACACTATCATAAGGTTGGTCACCTAAGTAGGGACTGTAGAGATCGAGTGATAGAGTCAAGCACTTTTGCTAATGGGAACACTATTGAAGATATCGGGAGAATGAGAAATCAAATGTGGAGGAAAGCTTCAAGCAATGACATTGCTGGACCAAGCACCACAGTTGGTGACACCTCATCCAATGGATCTGGTGATATCAAAACAAGTAAGTATGGAACTGCACTCTACAAAGTCATATTTTACATCAATTCCAATATTCATAGATAATATGCCAAATTAGCATGAATGGAGATGCATTATGGTATTACTTGTTATGATTTTGTGAATCCAATCTCGTCGGTAAATACATATCGAGCATCATCGATATACATATGGAAAACAACCAAGTTGTCAATATAAATCGAGCATCGTCAATATAATGTAAAAGACAATCAAGTCTTTGCTACATACTGATCACCGTTGGTGAATATGTGAAAAGTACAACTAATTTTTCACTTACCCCGAGCATTACATACTCACCGAGGATGAAGACTTTGGTATGATACCCGAGCGTCTTTATTTTGTCAACCGAGTGGTAGCTAAAGCATTTAATGCACCACTTAGGTTATTTTGCATAAATAGGGCATTGAAGAGCTCATTCACTCACAAAGTGAATAAGAGTGAATAGAGCAGAGCGAAGAAGAGTGACTAAAAGTGACAAGTTTGCAAGATAGATTTACAACAGATACAAAGGCGACTCCAACAGATTCCTAGCATCTACAGCAAAGATCACGTAAGTACCAAGACTTACTAAGCTCATAGTTGATTACAGAGAAAGCCCTAATTTTAAAAACAATGAAAACTACATCACAAGTCACCAAGATCAAGAACATAAAGGACAAGAAGATCAACCTAATCAAGAACACAACCTGTGAAGAACCTAAGTATAAATTTTTCCCTGAGGTTGCTTCACAACCCGACGACCAAGGAGCATTCTCGAGTATACCTCCAAGGGTTTTGCTAGTCAAATATATCTGTGCATACATCCACTGCAAGATTGCAAAGATCATAGATCTTGAGGTTGAAGAATCTTACAAGAAGCTTTGCACAGATGGAAACCTTAAAAAGATGAACACAAACACATTGAGGTGAAAAGGCTAAAAAATGCCCTAATGTTCCCAAAAGAGTTCAAGACCGAGTGGATTCAGATAGTACTCAGCCAAGTACATGACAAAAAAATATGGTTGGATGAACCAAAACCAATCACTAAGGATGTGATTCACGCACTAACAGGTTATCCAGTAACTAACAAGGCTAAAGCCTTAAAGCATCCTTCTCGCCCCGAGATTGAAAATTTAACAGGTGTAGTATGGGACGATAGAGGTTTAAAGGTTAATTCAATCATTGGCCCATAAATGAAGTTCAGTGCATGTGTACTTGGGTACAAGGTATTCCAAGCTAGTCAATTGAATAGCATAGCATGTGGAGCAGTTGACACTGCCTATAAGATTGTAAAGAAGGGACTACAATTGGACTTATCTGAGCTGCTACTAAAGAAACTAGAGGAGAACATGAGGACAATTAGGTCAGCCGGATCTAATTCATGTAAGTTTGGTTCACTCCTCATGTGCACATTTTTCTACTTTCATAATTTCTTCTCATCTATCAGTAATGTCAATGGGACACAACCCAACCAATAACTGCACAAATTAGTGAATTCATTAAGTCACTAGGGGATAATTTCATATCTGTAATGGATGTATACTTCACATCTTTCAAAGATAGAATGTAGAAGAGAATGAGAATACCTACACAACTGGTGGAACAATACAAGGATGACATTTGTTTCATAGTGGACACCGACACCACTTTAATCAAACCATTTGTACCGAGAACAGCATGATTACCACCACTAGACTATGAGATCAACATTGATCAAGCTACAGAGGCTATTGAATCCTTGCTAAATGAAGCAGTGGAAAAATTAGTGAGCAAGTTTGGAACGTATGAAGAAGCTAAGGCTAGAATCAAAACTAGCTTAGTAGTGAAGAAGATAGACCGGAAGAAAACAAAAATGGTAAAAACACTTGACAAGAAACTTTCAGGTAATGAAGAAGAATTGGAACAAGATGTCACTGAGGGACAGTCACCCATCGGTGAAGATGAAAAATTGAGTGATTCTGAATCTACTGATTCAGATGCACCACTAGCCAAGAAGGCAAAGGTAGCAAATGTGACAGCTACATTAAGAACTAGAAGTAAAACTACAAAAGATGCAGACTCACCACCGGTAAAGAAAGGTACAGTGAGGAATTATAAGAGAAAGCCTCAAACCGGGCAAACAACATTGAGGCAAAGAAGAAGATATATTCGAGGAAAAGAAGACAAGGAAGATACTGCACAAGATGAGAAAGAACAAGGACTCCAAACTGAAAATCTAAAAGTTCCTCATACAGTTGATGAATTTGTTGAGTTAATCATCAACACAGGTGCAATATCACATCGAAAGATAAGATAATGGCTAACCTTGTCTCCCGAAGATCATACTAAAATAGAAGAAGACATAATAAAGGCAATGGTTGCATACAAGTATGTACCCATACAATTCAACAAGCAAATTCCACAAGAGCTTAATGACAGGATATCAACAAGGTGTAATTATGCACTGCATATAGAGAAATAGATAAGGGAAAGATCCCTAGTCACACTCATGCCACCTGAATAAATATTTCAAGAGATTAATGAAACAATGAAAGAGAATTCAAAGAAATTTTCAACTAAAATGAGAGCATACAAAGTACTAGAGGGCCAATTACAAGATCTTGACAAAGAAAGCAATGAGACATGGAATGAAATATTCAATGCCCCTAAGAAAGTACTGGCTCTTACTGAGAAACCTCACTATGAAGAAAAAGAGGCCACACCGAGCCCAGAACATATCTTCATTAATGATACCGAGGACATCAATCCACTTGATTTGACAATACAGGAAAGTAAGGTCATGGATGATGTACCTCAAATATTACAATCATTAGGGGATACAATAGAGATCACCATAAAATATATAACTCTTATTGATTTTGATGATGACCCTAAGAAGCATGAAAATGTAAATGATTGTAAGGAAACTCAGGTGCGGAAACAGCTTCCTACGCTAATCTCTATAGGAAAGTATTATGCAAAATTCTTTTAAACCCTTACAATTTCAGATTCGTTAACTACTTTAACAAAGATATTGCAACC
>MU226804.1:3650763-3673305 GCA_018584345.1 Thuja plicata
GTGGTTTCAATATCTTTGTTAAAGTAGTTAACGAATCTGTAATTGTAAGGATTTAAAAGAATTTGCACAATACTTTCCTATAGAGATTAGCGTAGGAAGTTGTTTCCGCACCTGAGTTTCCTTACAATTTTCTTGTTGAATTGTATTGGTACATACTTGTATGCACTCATTTCCTTAATTATGGCTTCCTCTATCTTATTCTGATCCTTGGGAGATAAGGTTAGACATTTTCTTATCTTTTGGTGTGAAATGCTACTTGTGTTGATGATTGACTGTGCAACTTCATCAACAGTTTTAGGAACTTTTAGCTTTTTAGTTTGGAGTCCTTGTTCATCCTTCTCAGTGTCATCCTTGTCCTCTTTTCCTCTAATATATCTCTTTCTTTGTCTTTGTCCTGTTTGCCCGGTTTGAGGCTTTCTCTTATAATTCCTCACTTTACCTTTTTTTACCGATGGTGAGTCTGCATCCTTTGTAGTCTGACTCCTAGTTCTTGATGCAACAATAGTTCTTGGTTTCTTTGTTGGTGGTGCATCAGATTCAGTTGACTCGAAGTCACTCAATTTTTCATCTTCACCGATAGGTGACTTCCCCTCGGTGACATCTTGTTCCAATTCTTCTTCATCTACCAAAATTTTCTTCTCAAGTGTTTTTACCATTTTTTGTTTTCTTTCGATCTATCTTCTTCACTACTAAGCCAGTTTTGATTCTAGCCTTAGCTTCCTCATACGTTCCAAACCTGCTCATTGAATTGTCCATTACATCATTCAATAATGCTTCAATAGCATTTGTAGCTTGATCAATGTTGATCTCATAATCCAGTGGTGGTAACCATGTTGTTCTTGGTACAGCTGGTTTGATTAAAGTGGTGTCGGTGTCCACTATGAAACATATGTCATCCTTGTACTATTCCACCAGTTGTGTAGATATCCTCATTCTGTTCTGCATTCTGTCCTTGAAGGTAGTGAAGTATTCATCCATTACAGATGTGAAATTATCCCCTTGTGACTTAATGAATTCACTAATTTGTGTAGTTATTGGTCGGATTGTGTCCCAATTGACATTACCGACATATGGGAAGAAATTCTAAAAGTAGAAAAATGTGCACATGAGGAGTGAACCGAACTTACATGAATTATATTTGGATGGCCTAATTGTCCTCATATTCTCCTCTAGTTTCTTCAATAGCAGCTTGGATAAGTTCAGTTGTAGTCCCTTCTTCACAATCTTATAAGAAGTGTCAACTGCTCCACAAGCTATGTTGTTCAATCGGCTAGCTTGGAATACCTTGTACCCAAGTACACATGCACCAAAATTCATCTCTGGGTCAGTGATTGAATTAACTTTTAAACCTCTATCGTCCCATACTACACCTGTTAACTTTTCAATCTCGGGGCGAGAAGGATGTTTTAGTGCTTTAGCCTTGTCGGTTACTAGATAACCTGTTACTGTGTGAATCACATCCTTAGTGATTAGTTTTGGTTCATCCAACCACATTTTTTTGTCATGTACTCGACTGAGTACTATCTGAATCCACTCAGTCTCAAACTCTTTCAGGGACATTAGGGCATTTGTTAACCTTTTCACCTAAATGTGTTTGTGTTCATCTTTAAGGTTTCCATCTGTGCTAAGCTTCTTGTAAGCTTCTTCAACCTCAAGATCTCTGATCTTTGTAATATTTTAGTGGATGTATGCGTGGATATCTTTGACTAGAAAAACCCTAGGAGGTATACTCTAGAATGCTCCTTGGTCGTCGGGTTGTGAAGCAAGCTTAGGGAAAAATTTATACTTAGGCTCTTCAGAGGTTGTGTTCTTGATCAGGTTGACCTTTTTTTCTTTGATGTTCTTTATTTTTGTAACCCATGATGTGGTTTCCATTTTTCATGAAATTAGGGCTTTCTCTGTAATGAACTGTGAGCTTGGTAAGTCTTGGTACTTATGTGATCTTCACTATAGATGCTAGGAATCTATTGTGAATCGATCTTGCAAACTTGTCGCTTTCAGTCGCATTTTCTTCACTCTGTTGTATTCACTTTTCTATTGGTGAATGAATGAGCTCTTCAATGTCTTATTTATAATAAATAACCTAAGTGGTGCAATAAATTCTTTAGCTACCACTTGGTAACAATGACGCTCGAGAATTACAAGGCAAGGGGTTTAGGAAAAATTCAAAATGAGGGAGAAGTGGGAATTCCTTTGGAGGCAATGGTCACCTGCAACAAGGGAGGGTGGAGAGGGTGGACAAGCTCAAGCAAGAGCGGGTTTCAAAGAATAACCAGGAAAAAACTACAGTGGCCATGGATATTATAGATGGCCTTTCAATACACGCAACTTCACATTTTAGAAAGAACGTTTTCCTATGGATAGACGAATGGGAGATAGTTACCAGCGACCCCCAGCTAGCCGACCTATTTGGAATGGAAGGAGAAGGGAGAACTAGAACTTGAACCAGGAGCAGGCTCCAATTTATACTCGGCTTGGCAAAAACTTTGATTTTACCAAGATAGCACACAAGTTCTATCGACCGAAGTGGTCTGTAGATAATGATCATGTGTCAATTCCTCCAACACTTGCCAGCACCGAAGAGGAAAATATTAAATTCAAGGTAATGTCTACACTAAAGATCTCAAACCCTCTTTGGCTAGATGCAATAGGTTCTTTCAAAGCTAGGGCCTTTTTCTTTAAATGGCTAGGACCATGGCCATCTGTGGCTCTTATTCGAGGATGGTGCAGTCAGGTGTGGAGGAAGGAGGTAAAACTCAAAACCCTCACAAATGGTTTTTATATGGGTATATGCCCTATGAAAGAGGAAAAGGAATGCATCTTTAAAAATGGCCCCTATATAATGAATGGGAAAGGAATCTATATGAAGGACTGGACTGAAAATTTTGATCCAAAGAATGAGAAGCTAAAGGAATATCTGGTGTGGTTGAACCTACATAATCTCCCAATGGAATACTGGGATGAAACCACTGTAGAGAAAATCGGGAACAAGATTGGCACCTTTGTTTCGAAAAAGGAGGTAATAAAAAAAATGACTACTTAATACAACCTAGAATCCTTATTAATCTCCAAAGCAATGATCCAGTTCCAAACTTTATTTTACTGGGGATGGAGCATGGGAACTGGAAGAAACAAATAGAGGTATGGGAGGGAGAAGAGAACCTAGTCTCCCCCACAAAACCTATGACAGAGGTGCAAAAGAAGGGGAAAGGTTTGAAGGAAGATATGCTTTTAGATCAACTTGAACTTGAACTCCTTATATCTGGGGGAGAGACAAAGGAGATGATAGATAACCAAATGATCAACCTAGACAGAGGACAGTTCAACACTCCTCCAGAGAGAAAGGAGTATAAGAATGCTCGAGAGGAAGCCATAATGGGAATAGAACACCATTATCAGGAAGAGGCAAATAGTTTATCCACCCAGCAGAATTTGGAAACTTACTACTCTATGATGCATAAGAAACAGACCTATAAAGGATCCCCAAATGACCAGAGGAAAGAGGGAGAAGATCTTACGCTAACACGAATGCAGGAAGGTAAAGGTGATGCTACAGTGTGCCCCTCCACACAAGTAGTGACATGCATGCCTCTCTCACAACTAAGAGAAACATATGTGCCATAGCAAAGGCCCCCTTCCCTTGAGACTCTTTTCCCCCACCTACAAAAGGCAAGGTTGACAATAGAGTTGCAAAGGAGAGAGGGTGAGAATGAATGCCTTTCTTTCATTTAGGACACTTTAGAAAGATTGTGCCCACCGCTACAGGATGAAACTGTCTACCAACAAACCACAGAGGAAGGAAGGAAGGATTCTCTCAACCATGCTACCCCTGAACTAGGGTTGATTACTAACAGTGGGCAGAAATATTATAAAGATATAGAAATCACACCAATCAAAAATTTGAACAAATCCTTAGAAGAAACAATTATTGCAGAAACCTCTGAGGAATGGGAATCAAAGTTTGAAGAACAACTTGGGGATAGTGATGTGAATAAAATGGGTCTATTTGAATCCATTGGAGTCCTATAGAAGAGATCTATAGGAAAAATAGTGTCAACAAAGAAAAAACCAAACACGGGTCCGAAGGGAAAAAGAGGGGAAAAATTCACAAGGGAGAATTAAAGATAGCAGGGAATGCTACAAACCAATCCAAATTGAGATTGGGAAATGGATATGGTAATGCCATTTTCTAGGAGCCATGAAAACCTTATCATGGAATTTTAGGGGCTGCAATGCCCCTGAAAAGATTCATTTGATAAAGCGTTGCCTTGATCAAACAAAACCAAATTTAGTAATGTTACAGGAAACAAAAATAAAATTGGAAGACAGTGATTTCTTTAAGCAAAAGTTTAAATGATGGAAGTGTGCATTAATGGGAGCACAAGAGGCTTCAAGAGGAATTGGTGTGATTTGGAATGAAAGCACTGTTGATGTAGCAGTAATTCAACAAGATCTTCATTGGCAGTGGCTAAGAGTGCATGTTAAGCATCTCCATTTCTATATATCCTTCTTTAATATCTATGGGCCAAATAATAGGGGACAAAAAAAGATGTTATGGGAAACTTTGAAAGGGATTTTGGAGAATATGGAAAATGAGGTAGTAATGCTAGGAGGGGAGTTTAATGCTATCCTTACTCTAGAGGACAAAAAAGGTGGAAAAGGATGGAGCAATGAGAATCAAAGAGACTTCAGTTCCTTTGCAATTGACTATGGACTGATGGATCTGCCTTTCAAAAAAGGAGATTATACATGGACAAATAGAAGAACGGGCTTCCTAAATATTGCAAAAAAGTTGGATAGGTTCCTCATAGGGGGAAATTGGGTGGATAAGAATTGCTCTTGTGATGCTAAGATCTTACCCTTCCAAGGTTCTGATCATTATCCAATCTACCTACGAATTCAGCATGAAGACACCCCCGACAGATGCCCCTTCAAGTTTGAAGCAATGTGGTTTACTTCAAAAGGGTTTAGTGATCTAATTGAAGAATGGTGGTTGAAAGATCCAAGGAGACCAGGTAACAAGGCTTTTTATTTTTTCAAGAAACTGCAATTTCTTAAAGAACAGTTAAAGATATGGAATAGAACACACTTAAAAAATATCTTTGCTGAGAAACATAATGTAGAAGCCAAACTGACTGCCCTGAGTTTAAGAGTGATTGAAAATGGAATGGAGGAGGCTGAATTTGCCAAAGAGAAGTTGCTTCAACTTCAATTAGGTGAGCTACTGAAAAAAGAAGATATTTTTTGGAGGCAAAAATCAAGAGAAACCTGGCTGAAAGAGGGAGATCTGAATACAAAGTTTTTTCATAACTCTCTTAAACAAAGAAGAGCTTACAATAAAATTTTCAGCATCCAAAATGAAAATTGTGAGGAATTAAGGGACAAGGAGCTTATAAATAAAGCTGCAGTAGATTTCTTCTCAAAAAAGAAATTGGTAAATAATAGAGAAACAATATAATGGAATAATAGAGATGATCCCTTCAATAGTCTCAGAGGAACAAAATAGAAATATTTTAGCCCCAGTATCCATGGAGGAGGTTAAATAGGCATTGATGGGTTTGGGAGGGGACAAAGCACCAGGACTAGATGGTTTCCTGACAATTCTCTTTCAGAAACTGTGGCACATCTTTGGACAGGAAATTTGGGAGGTTGTGGAAGAATCTCGGGAAGGTGGTTTCTTGTTGAAAGACCTCAACACCACATTCATTGCTTTGATACCAAAACGAGAACCGCAAGAAAATTTTGAAGATTATAGACCCATTGCCTTGTGCAACACTATCTACAAGATTATTGCTAAGACTATACAAAATATACTAAAGTTAGTGCTTAACTCAGTGATTTTGGAAGAACAAAGTGGTTTCTCACCAGGCAAGTCCATTTTTGAAGGGGTACTAATTGCACATGAAGCTATCCATTCAATTAGATCGTCAAAAAGTCAAAGTATGATGGTGAAACTTGATATCAAAAGAGCTTATGAAGAAGTTTATAGGGACTTTTGAGTCGATGTTCTTGATAGATTTGGGTTTGGTAAGGAATGGATTAAATGGGTGAAGTGATGCATTGAAACTCTAAGGTTCTTAGCATTGATAAATGGCAGTCCACAAGGCTTTTTTGCACAAGATAAAGGCATAAGATAGGGGGATCCCCTCTCCCCCTTTCTCTTCATAATTATGGTAGAGGCTTTGGGAAGATTGATTACAAGGAAAAGGGTTAATGGATTATGGAAGGGCATTCAGATAGCATAAGGGGTTGAAGCCCTCTCCCATATCCAGTTTGTGGATGACACCTTCTTAGGGGGTGAGGCCACGGAACAAGATGCAAAGATCATGAAAGAAACCCTTGACATGTATGGGAAAGCTTCTGGACAGACGATTAACTGGAGAAAATCAAAGATCTTCTTCTTCAATACCCCATTACACTTACAAGTTAAGATTAGCAACATTCTCGGAATGAAAGTTGGGCTTTTACCAAGCAAATATCTAGGAATCCCCCTCTTTAAAGGCAAAAACAAAGTTGATTTTTGGAAAGATCTTACAGAGAAATGTTTAAATAAAATGGATGGGTGGAAGGGTAGATGGCTATCATCTGCCAGGAGAATTCTGATGCTCCAAATAGTAATATATGTCATGCCTGTGTATTCAATGATTTGTATGGAAGTTCCCAAAAAGGTGGTAAATATTTTAAGTGCAAAAATGCGTAGGTTTTTTTGGTGTGGAGCCAAGGAGGAGGATAAAATCCCACTGGTAGATTGGGAGAAAATATGCAAACCAAAGGACGATGGTGGAGCAGGGATCTGAAATTGGCAAATAATGAATAAGGCTCTAGGAGCAAAACTTATCTAGAGTCTATATAGGCACAACAATCTCTATTGGGAAAGAATACTACAAACCAAATATTTAGATTCACGGGATTGTGCAAGGATCCTGACTATTAAGGACCCCCCTCGGGGTTCATAAATTTGGAACTTCATGCTAGCATGTCGTCCAATTATCACTGATCACATAACTTGGCAACTCAGAGATGGAATTTTAGCCCTCTTTTGGGAGGACTCTTGGGAAGGACATGAGGCTTTAGAGGTGCATCGAGACTTGTTGGGTTTAAAAACCCATCTAAAAATGCTCTGGGGTAATAAGGTAAAAGATTATTTGGAAGAAAAAAGAACAAGGGAAGAAGTGAAATGGGGATGGAAGAGTCTAGATGGGATGGACTATTCTGAAGAACAAAGAAACAAACTAATGGAGCTCCTCAAGATCAGGGAGATTACATTAACAAGAAATCAAGACAATATCAAATGGTGTGGTTCACTCTCAAGGGAATATTCAATTAAAATAGGTTTTAAGCTGCTAGAAAATGTGATTGAACCACAGTTCCCTTCAAAGGATCTTTGCTGGAGTAAAGATATTCTACCAAAGGCAGGAGTGTTTGCTTGGTTGGTATGTAAAGGGAGAATTTTGAATGGAGAAAGGAGGAAAAAATTGGGTTTTAGTGGACCAACCCGATGTGAACTTTGTGTAAACAATGAAGAATCCTTGGACCACATGATGCTAAATTGTGACTTTGCAGCTAATTGCTAGAACTTTGTCCAGAGTAAACTTAGGTGGTTAAGTCCATGAGCTAATACTATTTCTGATTTTTTTGCAGGTTGGCCTAGGGAGAGTAAGAAATCCACCTTGTCAAACATATGGAGGATTGTTCCTTCCATGGTAGTATGGGAGATATGGAAAGAGAAAAATAGAAGGCTCTTTCGAGGTGAGAAGGAATATGTGGATAAATTTCTAAGTAGATTATAGCATTCCATTGAAGAGGTTGTGAGAACCTCAGCCACAAGAAGACAATTTTTAAAAGTTCCCAACACAAAGGAGGATTGTCTGATTCAAATGAACTAGCTAGGGGTAAGGTTCAGCTCACCAGCTAGAGCTCTAGTGACAAATAGAAGGCCAAGGAAGACAGAGCAGACACAATGGGAGCCCCTAGAGGAAGGTTGGATAAAAGCAAATTTTGATGGGGCTACAAGATACAACCCAAGACCCAGTGGAATAGGGGTTATCTTTAGGAATGCACAGGGAAAGATTACTCTAAAGGTGGCCAAAATATGTTTGGATGGAACAAATAACATGGTTGAAGGCCAAGCGGTTCTACTAGTAGTTCAAATGGCACAAATTAAGGGAGTTAAAAAATTGCACTTAGAAGGAGATTCACTATTAATAGTGCAGGCGATCTCTAAGTTATCTCTAAGAGCCTGGCACCTTGAAAAATACATTGACCCAATTATTAACATCCTCAAGACCTTTGAGGATTTCAAGGTCACTCACATTAGGATAGGTGGTAATATGGAAGCTAATATGTTTTCCAAACAAGCTCTTGACATCTCAGTGATTAATGAGTTATGGATAGAGGAGAAGCCCCCAACAGAAAGTTAATTATTGAAAAATAATCAATATTCAAGCTTGCATTCATTTCTCAAAGGTTTCACTCATTAATAATATGCTAAGGTGGGGAGGATCTTGGAGGGGATTTACTTGGAAATACATGAATGGAAAGTTGGTTCATTTTATTAAATGAGTGTAAGATAATGATTACAGGACGGCAAAGAATGTCTTACCGCGGGTGATGAAGTGTGTGTAATCTGTCATCCCACATGCCAATCTCATTATGGACTTTGAGAATTGAATGCAAATCAATGAGGATTGGAGAAATATAAAGTGGTTCCCCACTCAAAAATTCTTTCAACAGAACGACACGAAGATAAATGCTCTGGCTTACGGTGAAGCTGAAATTTTGTAAATATGGAACCTCGCTTCACTTTCACCACAAAATGGCAACAGAAGGGCATTTTTGGCCTGGTGGAGGACCATAGAGTTAAGATCTTGATAAAGTGTCCAACACCAGAGATTGTGGAAGCATTTCACTGGACCCTTGGGCCATATTTTCATGAAAACTCAGACAGATGGAAGTTACAAGTGGACACTGCAACCATGATTATGGCATGGGGGCTCAAGTTGGGCGAACATGAGAGGATTGTTAAGTGGGTGATGAATTCCCTCTTTTCTAATGACCTCACTCCAAATTTAGACCATCTGTTAGAGTGGGTGCATTCGGGTTGGGCATTCAACTTCAGTGAATGCTATGAGAATGATGAGGAAGGCATAAATAAAGGCATTCAACCCTTCTTACAATGGCCGGAGGGAGCAGAGAAGAGAAACTATTTGAGGGATAGGCAATAGGCTTGGAACAATTTAAAGGTTGGCATCCAGAACCACAATGCCCTAAACCCATGGCCGGTTGTTCCAATTATCTTCCCAAGAAGAGGGAGGACTTAGCGAACCCAAAATCGAAGGATGATGCAAGGAGATTTTCCCTAAGAAATCGACTGATGGTAAGGATGCAATTTTTTGTTATGGTGTTCGGTTTTGACAAAGATGGCTCACAGAATAGAAAATTTTGGACTGCGAAGGTAGTGCCCTTTTTTGAATATGGCATCTAGGGTGTTTTTAAAAGCATTTTTGAGATAAAGGATAACTCTACTAAAGTTTTAAGGGACAGGAGGGCTCACCTGGCTCCTGTGATACTGATGATGAATAGAAAGGATGTCCACAGAGCTGGTTATGGCAGCTTATTTTTTTGGGGTTCCGATGCGAATGTAGTCTGTCAAAAAAACCAGGCAGCTCTGGTTTGGAAATTATGTAATGATGATGTCATGTGTTAATGTTGCAAAAGGAATGCTTTCCTTTTTGGGTGAGGGGGGATAAATTCTCTATCTTGTAATGGGAGGCTATTAAATATTGAAATAGCATATATATTGTAATACTCTCTTTTTAAATATTAATAAAACATAACTATTACTAACCAAAAAAAAATAATGACACTCGAGCATCATACCAAAGACTTCATCCTCGGTGAATATGCAACACTTGGGGTAAGTGACAACTTAGTTGTACTTTTCACATGTTCACTGATGGTGCTCAGTATGTAGTGAAGATTTGATTGTCTTTTACATGATTACCGATGATGCTCGGCTTACATTAACAACTTTTTATTTCTCATATGTATACCGACGATGCTCGATATGTATTGACCGATGAGATTGGATTCACAAAATCATAACAAGTAATACCATAGTGCATCTCCATTCATGCTAATTTGGCATATTATCTATGAATATTGGAACTGATGTGAAATATAGCTTTGTATAGTCCAGTTCCATACTTACTTGCTTTGTTTAGGTGGGGGTGGTGATATCACCAGATCCATTGGATGAGGTTTCACCAAGTATGGTGCTCGGTCTAGCATTGTCATTGCTTGAAGCTTTCCTCTACATTTGATTTCTCATTCTCCTAATATCTTCAATGGTGTTCCCATTAGCAAAATTTATTGACTCTGCCACTCGGTCTCTGCAATCCTTGCTTAGATGACCAACCTTTTCACAGTGTAAGCATGCCATTCTGGATTTTGTCCAATTCCTAGACCTACTTATCCATTTCCTCATGTAGTTTGCAGCCATGTGTCCATATCTACCAAATTCTGTGCAATTTACCCATGTGTTGTAATCCCAAACATATGAGTTACCGACTCTTCTCGGTTGATAAGCATTTTCTTGTTCTTTTGGTTTCCATACTTGTTTTTTATTTTTCCTACATTCCTGAGATGTGTGGTCATGCATTTTGCAAGTAGAACAATATTTTTCCATGTAAGATTCCTCCTTTGGTTTGTTCACCTTAGATCTGCATTCATGTTCTTTGTGTCCATGCTTGTTACAGTTATAACAATTACCTATGAATGTAGAAGTGGATTTAGGAATACCTTTAGCTTTGCTCCTACAAACATTTGATGTGTGGTTTGGTTTTCCACAGTGATTGCATGATTGCTTCTTTATTCTTGGATTTGAGTAGACATCCTTTTGATCAGCTCAGTTTGATGATTCTCCATGCTCGGTATACCCTAGATCAATATTGTTGTTGAGTCTTCTTTGTCCATCTAGAAAATAATCCATTTTTTTTGTGCTTTCTTCATCTTTCTTGATCATATCATTATGGTGTTGTTGAATCCTTACTTCATGCTTCAGTTTCTCATTTTCTTCTCTTAGTTCACCAATATCTTCCAATTTCCCATTGAGTTCTATGTTCACTCAGTTGGCCTCATGACTCATAAAAACTATTTGATTGGTGATCTCATGATGATGTTCAATAAGTCTCTGTATTTCAATTTCTTTCTCTTGCAACTTCTCAGTGATCTTCCTCCTGTCATCAATAGCTAATGTTCTTTCTTGTTCAGCTTGTCCAGTATTATTCATAACATCAATCATTCTTACCATTTGTGTCTCTTGACCGATTTATAGTACCTTTACTTGTTCTATCATATTTTGATTGATTTCATTAAGAATTGTAATGCTTCCTTCAAATGTGTCTGATGTATTGCTAGATGTAGATCCTGACAACTCAAACAAATCAGGTATCTGTTCTTCATGATAGTCAGTTTCATTGTAGCAAGATGCCATAACTTTTCTTTCATCCAATAATTCTCTCTTCTTGATTCTTGATTATTTGCATTGCTCATAGAAGATCTGTATCTGCAACTTCTGACTTTAAATATTATTGTCAAGCTTATACCTTTCCATTGTATGATCTTTTCTCTAAAGTGATCTAAAATTTTCCAAATAAGAGATCTAGCTCTGATACCAATTGTTGGAATAATGGAATAGTGTGTACTGAGAGGGGAGGGGTGAATCAGTACCCTTAAAACTTTTATCAATTAACCCTTAGTAATCTTTCCTTGTAGTACCGACCATATTGCTTTTCTACCTTATGCATGTAATATCAAAACATAAATGTAATTGCATGTAAACATTTGTAGAAACATTCATGAAAATTAGTTACACATAACACAAGAATTGGTAACACAGAAAGCCCTTTTTAGAAGGTAAAAACTATGGTGGGGATGAAACCCACAAAGCTTCACTATCTGCAGAATGGAAGGTGTCAGTTAAGGCTATAAGTGTGATCACTTCTGATGATCTTACACTATTAGGAGTAATATTTTAGACTGGTTAGGTCTACTCGGTTAAGAGATTTTAACAACACTGTTAAGTGTGCACTCGGTTAAGATATTTACAATAAGACTATTAAGTCCACCTTCTTAAATGATTTCTTCTATTTGCCGCAATTTTTAGAGAGTAGTCAAAAATACTTGTTGACTTGATAGTATGCAATCTTGAATTGTTGATTATAGATCCTTTAAGTTCACAAGAAATATGTATCACCTATAGTGATTGATTAATACCTCTATTATACTCAGTAGCCTTGAATCTTGTTCTTTATAACTCAATTCTTCCTTTTGTGTCCTTCTGCATGAAAATCTTTATCCTATCCATAGATATCTGTTGCGGCTACTATCATCATGTTCTGATTGATTACTCCATCTATTAATACAATGTATTGACCTAATTAGGTTTCATGCTTTACAATAAAAACTCTATGATCAAAGGTTTACAACTTGACCTTGATCTCCTAGTTTGCATGTTTACAATCAGTTATACTGATTAAAACAATTACATTTGCTTTACTAGTTCCTCAAGAAATGGTTTTACAGCTAAGCATAAAGCTAATTATAAAACTGAAGTGCTTTATCTGATGTGTATCTCAGATCCACTTTTATCAGAAATAAAATAGTCTCTTGATAGACTAGTGCTCTATAGTTTGTGCTTGGTGATGTCTCTAAATTGTCTATCAGTTCACTCTCTAAACTGTGCTCTTGGTTTACTCTGTAAACTATCTGTCAGTGATAGTCTAATTTCGATGTTCACTGTGTTTGTTTGTTTCAGTGACCATTGCACTTGTTTGTATGCTATCACTCAGTGATCATGTTACTAATAGTCCAAAAATTATTTCCTTGTATACTAGTGATAAATATGATCCTTTAGGATTCTCACATTGTTGCCAAAACTTGCAATGAACGATCTCCTCAATCTAACGAATAGAAAGGCTTGCCGACACTAACATATGAAATGAAATATAAGCTAGCTCCACACTAGGGAGGACCAAATACATGCACATCGATGCTATGGAAACTTGATTGCAAAAAAATATAATAAATGTAAATCATGAACATAATATGTTGAAACTAGAACATCAAGTAAGAACATGAAATATGTAAATGATAAGGAGGGATAGAAAAGAGAACATCATGCTTGAGAGCTCCATCACTAAAATTTATCCACCATCTATACATCGGTCCCAAGTAGTGGTAAATATTAGCAACACCACCCTACCACATGGCACCCACAAGCCCAACCTATAGTGCTCGTGGAGGTAGCATCTCGACCACATACAAGATAAGCACTCACACCATAGAGGGATACACTCACAACAACCAGGTGCATAAAATCAAGGAACAGTACAAAGATCCAATGAAAGGATGCAATACAAGTAGGTCACAGTCACTACTCAAGATAGAAAGTGTACGATGTTGAGACTCAAGAATGGAGTGTCATCACACAGCTCATACAGGCCTGTGTGGAATCGAGCAATCCTTCTCACAACAAGGAAGCTCTACTGAGCCTTATCAACATCTGCAGATGGCAAGGCTATTATGTACCTGTAAGATAAGAAAATGTATATACATAAGAATGTGTAATGGATGTAATGTTTTGGGCGAAGATAAGATTCTCTTCCTAGCCCCAAATTTCACAAAGGAAAGATCCACTTTGATCAACCATAAGAAAATGGTTAATGCACAAATGCATCAATCGATCAGAAATAAGAAGAAAGAAGAAAGCCTTACAATCTCGAATAATGGATGAAGACTATGTAATAGATTTTAATTGATTAAAACCTTAATTGAAGACAAGTACTAACCTCAAAATATAGAAAATCTGGAAAATCTTGTTTTCTGATGTCTATGTCAGGTTTTGGGAAATTCTACAACTGGATTTGGAACAGAAACGCAGAGTTGGAAAAAACTCAGAAATATTTTTTTCTTTTCTGAGTCAGGTCTACCTTGACCCAAATACAAAGGCACATTTGTACCCCAAAATTTCAACCTCGACCTGCACTGCTCCGACGGAAATTCTATTCGCAGATCCCGAAAGTTGGCCGAAAAGGGTATCCAAATATGATCTTAAATTTCTTGTCTTGTACCTATACCTACAAGAAAATGGTTTTGTTTGTTGGGGGGAGGGTTTTGCCTTGGTCAAACCCTGGTTTTGGAATTAACCTTATAATATAATTGAAATTTCATAAATAAACAAAGCAAATAATCCAATTCACCTTGCTTGTATAGAAACCCTTGAGGAGGATTCAAATCCTTGGATCCACGAGTATGTATGCACCAAATGAATGTAGAATGTAGAATTTAGGATGTAGGATGTCTCAAATCAATTGCTTGTAGATCTTCAACACCAATCTTTAATGGGTCTTGGAATAGGAAGAGGCTTGCATGGATGTGCATGGATAAATCTTAAATAAGAGGGCTCCATAGAGCTTGAATCCTTCAATGGCTACCAATGGATCTCCTTAATGAATTTAATTCTTGAAGGTTTTTGAATGCTTAAATGGATTATTGATTCAATAGATTATTGGCTTGCTTCAAGTCTTGCTTCTTAGGTTGTCTTTCACCTTTGTTCTTCAAGTCTTAGAGTCTTAGATTGTTAGAGAAAATGAGAGGAGAAGGCTTGCTTATATACCAATATAGGGCACAATCTTCTAGAGAGTCCTACATAGGAGAATTAAATTCCAATTAGACCTATACCCCTAGAAGTGGACCTATATTAAATATAATTTCAAGATTCATTGCCTCGAAGACCGAAATAGCCGACCCGGAAGCGAGAATTAAATCTTTCTGAAGCCCGACATCCGAAAACCCTGGAAACTTAAAATTTAGACCCTGGGTCAGGGTCAAGGTCAAATCTGACCTAGATCAGGGTCAAGGTCAACCTTGACCTACATCAGGGTTGAGATCAACCTTGACCCAGAAGGTCAACCTTGACCCTGAGGTCAAGAAACTCAAATCTACAGATCAGGATGCCAGAAACAGACCGGAGAGAAGTGGAAAAGGGGATAGAATAGGGGGAAAATCAAGAGCCAAGTCAAATAACCTTTCAAGGCACTTGACATGACCCCAAACCACTTACTCAGAGGGATAAACCAGTCCAAAATGGAAGTGCTTCCATTTTCTGACTATATATTTAGCCCCCACTTTAGCAAGAGTATGGACTCGATGCAAACTCTTGGTAAAGGAGATCATAAAGAAAAGATAATCTTATTGAAATAAAAAGGGGACAAAGGAACCCTCAAGCCCCCATGGACTTATGTCTTTATCAACCCTAATATCATGATAAGAGAGACATAACTAGTCAAAGAGAAAAAGAGAGAGGTTGTGATTAACTCGCCCAATGAAAAACCTATGTCCCATTGTGAATCACACAAGAAAAAAATGTAACTGGAAAGATGGATTTGAACCACCTAGTGAATGTGGCTACTCAGTAGTCAACCCATCAAGGTTTTACCCTTCAGAATATTCTATTCCAAAAGAGCAAAGTCAAAATATAAAGAGATCCGGTCTTAAGGACACCTTCCGACCTTAAGGGATCAAAACATTGCAAATTGAAATTGGAGGGATCAAGAGATCCTATAAGGTAAAAATCCCTTCTTTAAGGATTAGTCTCTAATCCATAAAGGGAGAAAAGTTTTAAGTTTTGAAAATATTTTAAAAGTGCGTGTGTGCAAAAAGGTGAGTAGAGCATATGCCCCCATGTTAAAGTCATTGCTAACACTTTAACGGGAGCAATGTCTTTAACAGAAACATAAACCAACTCCATTGATTACATTTCCACTACGAGATGCCCCCAAGCGAAGAAAAATCAAGGGAAATACCACATAAACATACATAGAACACATAAGGGATCTACCTACCGTGGGGTCAGTATGATCATAAGATAATATGTATATATGATATGATATTATTGCAAATGAATTGACATCATTCCCCAAAGAAAGTAGAACTACAATCACAATGGAGGAAAGAAAATGAAAGAGTTACAAAGAAGAGTCTTTTTGGACCACAACATGGAGACCAAAAAGAATCAGTGCTGCCATGTCGCAAATCCAAGCAAACTACACAAGGAAAACATTTACGAACAATAGCACAAGTACAACATAACATGAAAATAATATATAGTAGAATAGAGATACATATAGAATAATTGTACAATAGGTTTGATTCCTTTATCACCTTACACAAACAAAGTAACAAGGGTCATATAAAATAATCTAACAAACATTTAGCAAATACATTACAGGAGAAGCACAATACAACAAGAAAACACATAAAAGGCTACCATGGAGGACAAGCCAATCAAGTGCATCGCCTACTCTCCCCATCTAGGTTTATATCATTTAGGGAAGGTGGGAAACTCGCAAGAGGGACTATATCCAACACAGTAGGAATAATAGCCAGTTCCAAACCAGGATCCTCTTGAGAATCATGATGTTTGATACTAGGTGTAATTATCAGTTGTGTGGAAAGCATATGAGGTAAATCAGTATCAAGATCAATAGTCTCATATTCATCATTAGCATCAATAGGATCATCAAGAGTATATTCTTCATCAAGATTAATTGAAATAGAATCTAAGATGTGAATAGAATCATCATAATCATTCATCTTAATGTTAACTTCCTCCAACACATCAGGCATAGGCTAATCAAAAGAAGGTAAAGAATTTTGAAGAACAAAGGAACGGGCCCTAGCGTGAGCCTGACACTTCTTATGACATTCATTAGAAAATTTGTTATGTTTTGTCTTGTTTGAAATATGTTGATAACTAGGAGGAACAACAACTGGTTCCTTTACATGTTCTATGGGACGATTAGTAGGACTCTCAGTAGGCTGAAAAGTTATACTAGGAGCTTGATTAATAGAAATAGAAGTAATGGATAAAGGAGGTATGGAATGCATAGGTAAAAGACCATGGTTAAAATCCATCCAGGGTATGCTTAACTCAAGAATCTTGTGATGTTTATAGGCTTGATATGAGCGAAAAAGGTCATCAAGTTGAGAAGGACATGAATTAGGTAATCAGGGCCAAAAGAAGTCAAGGGTAGCACAATCCATAGGCCTAGAAGGTTGATATAAATTATGATTAATCATTTTCACCTCTTCATCATGAATGAACTTAATATACTTATGGATAGGAGAAGAAATGGCACACATGTCAGTCAACCAAGGAAAACCAAGCTTAACTTGAAATTGATCAGAAGTAGGGACAAAAATGAAGGTAGTATCCACAACTTTACCAAAAATTTCAATAGGTAAGGTAATATAACCAAATGACGGATAGAGAAACCATTACAAGTTTGAATCCACACATCAGCTGTATCATAATAATCACATTGTAAGTTCTTCATAAAAAGGTTTTCTTTAGTGATGACATTGACTAATGAAGTAGGATCAACAAGAAAAGCATGCATAGGTATCTTAGCAATCCTAGCATAAATGTAGAGGAGACCATCAGGAGCCTTAATAGTCTTAGAATCATCAAAGGTGATCGAGATTTCCCTAGGTCTTTTATCCTTAGGTTGTTTTGAAGGTTTAGATTGAGGTTTCAATTTAGGCTTAGGTTGAGGTGGAACTTGAAGTTGAGGTTGAGATGGAGGAACTTGAACAAGAGGTTGAGATTGAGGCTAGGGTGGAGAGATAGGTTGAGACAAAACAACATGCTCCACATTGTTAACAATATGATTGAGATCATCCATCTTTGAATCATAAACAATATCCACAGAAGATGGCTGAATAATGGTATAAGTATCATGTGTAGGAAAAGAATTCGTATAGATTTGAAGGTTTTTATTAGGAGGAGAGACAGATTTGTTCCCACTACCATCAAAATTATCAACAGGTAAAGCATTAGAATCAATTAAATCTTGAACCTTACATTTTAAAGAATAACACTTCTCAGTATCATGGCCATTATAATGATGGTATTGACAAAAGGCTTTGGGATCAAAGGATTTTGATGTCATCGTAGTAGGAAGAATAGATTGAATAGGAGGCAAAGTAATCATATTAGCGGTCAAAAATTTACTCATAATAGAATGTAAAGATTCAGAAAGAGGAGTAAACGTATGATTTAAACGAAAAGGAGTGGATGCAGAAGTGGCATTGTGGGATGCAACAACAACTTGATCAGCAACTGCATTTTCTTGTTTATTGACTTTGACATATTTGTTAGGATTCTGAAACTTGTTAGGATTAGGAGCAGCATCACTCTTATCAATTGGAATAGAAGCTATTGGAGCATTTCTCTCAAATTGACTCACTTGTAATTGATAATGATGTAGTGTTGCACAAAGTTGTTGAAAATAGGTAAATTCAGTAAGCACAGTCTTATCTCTCATATCCTTTTGCAAATTTGAAATAAACACATGTTGAATATCAATATCAGGAACATGATAAGAAATTTGAGCATACAAATGCTTAAATCTACCAATAAATTCAGTAAATTTTTCTTTAGTATTTGTTTACAATGCGTCAAATCAGTTAAGGACACTTGCGGACCAATGTTATTTTGGAACTGTTGAATAAAGGTATTAGCAAGTTTTGGAAAAGAATCAATAGAATGAAGCAAGGAATAATACCATTGCAAGGCCTTATCACAAAAGGTTCTAGCAAACAACTTGGCTAAAATCCTATGGTCATGAGCATAGTAACTACAAAGAATTTGAAATGTTTTAACATGAGTGACAAGATCTCCCTTACCATTGTAATTCTCAAGGCGAGGCATATCGTCTTGCTGAGGGATAAGAGAGTGAATAATGTCTAGGGATAAAGGACCACCCATGTCACATGTAGGGATACTAAACTTGGATTGAGTTAAGGATGCAAGTTGTTGTTGTAAAGAGGACACAGTTTGAGCTAGACTAATGCTGGTGGAATCATTAGAAGAAATAGGAGGCATAGAAACATTAGGAACAATAGGAAAAGTGTAGGAAGCAAAAGGAATAGAATACACAACTAGTGGAACACTTGGAACCACAGTTGGAAGAGGATTGGAATAAGTAAAAGTAACACTATGGTATGAAGGCTGTGAGGTAGGTAAAGACACTAGTGGAACACTCATAGGATGAGATGAAAGTGGAAGATTTGAAGCTAGATGATTGGAAAATGTAAGAGATGTAGTCACTAAAGGAAGAGCATAAGTAGGATTGCTAGGTAAAGGAAGGGAAGAAGGTTCCACACTAGTGACAGGAGGAGTGAATCCTAAATCTTGAGCCTCTTGAGCTAAAGGTTTAACATTTAAATGCAGAATATGAGTAATACCATGCAAGAGATTAACACCTTGATCACTATCACGAAGGAATTTCTTAAGAGCCTCAATATCTTGAATAGAATCTTGATTATGGTTTTCTTGAATAAGCCAATTTCCCATTTTATCAAGTTCAGTTGACAATTTTTGGACTTGTTCAAGAGGAACTCTTAAAGCATCATCCTCATCATGAGATGAGTGAGAAGAGTTATTATCCATAGAAGGATTGGAATCATGAGTGATCAAATTATCATCCGGGCTCCTAAGGAAAGGAGAAGAAGACTCATGATCAAAGGAACCCATAAGTATGTGACTTCTTCTAACCGAGATATTATAGGTAGCACTAGAGGTAGTAAAGCTCATACACCATTGCAACGTAAATGAACTAAACTAAGACAATGTAAATGAAAGAACATAAAAGAAGGCTAATCTAATATGCATGCAAGATCTAACATGAAATGTAAATCTAACACCAAAAAGAAAGAGTTGTCTATTGCAGGTTCACCAAAATGTAAGATAAGAAAATGTATATAGGAAAATGTAAGATAAGAAAATGTATATACATAAGAATGTGTACTAGATGTAACATTTTGGGGGAAGATAATATTCTCTTCCTAGCCCCAAATTTCACAAAGGAAAGATGCACTTTGATCAACCATAAGAAAATGGTTAATGCACAAATGCATCAATCGATCGGAAATAAGAAGAAAGAAGAAAGCCTTACAATCCTGAATAATGTATGAAGAGTACGTAATAGATTTGAATTTATCAAAACCTTAATTGAAGACAAGTACTAACCTCAATATATAAGAGATCTAGAAAAGCCTATTTTCTGATGTTTATGTCAGGTTTCGGGAAATTTTGCAACTAGATCTGGAACAAAAACATAGAGACAGACAAAACCCATAAATAATTTTATTTTCTGAGTCAGGTCAACCTTGATCCAAATGTGGGGTGCAATTTTACCCCAAAATGTTGACCTCGACCTACACTGCTCTGGCATAAATTCTATTTGCGGATCCCAAAAGTTGGTGAAAAAGGGTATCCAAATATGCTCTTAAATTCACTATCTTGTACCTATACCTACAAGAAAAATGGTTTTGCTTGTTGGGGGGAGGGGTTTGCCTTGGTCAAACCCCAGTTTTGGAATTAACCTTAAAATATAATTGAAATTGCATAAATAAACAAATCAAATAAGCCAATTCACCTTGCTTGTATAGAAACCCTTGTGGAGTATTTGAATCCTTGGATCCACAAGTATGTATGCACCAAATGAATGTAGAATGTAGATTGTAGGATGTAGGATGTCTCAAATCAATTTCTTGTAGATCTTCAACACCAATCTTGAGTGGATCTTGGAATAGGAAGAGGCTTGCATGGATGTGGATGGAGAAATCTTCAACACGAGGGCTCCATAGAGCTTGAATCCTTCAATGGATACCAATGGATCTCTTTGATGAATTGAAGACTTGAAGGTGTTTCAATGCTTGAATGGATTATTGCTTCAATAGATTATTGGCTTGCTTCGAGTCTTTCTTCTTAGGTTGTCTTTCACCTTTGTTCTTCAAGTCTTAGAGTATTAGATATTATTAGAGAAAATGAGAGGAGAATACTTTCTTATATACCAATCTAGGGCATAATATTCTAGAGAGGCCTACATAGGAGAATTAAATTCCAATTAGACCTATACCCCTAGAAGTGGACCTATATTAAATATAATTTCAAGATTCGTTGCCTCAAAACCAAAATAGCCGACCCGGAAGCGGGAATTAAATCTTTCTGAAGCCCGACATCCGGAAACCCCCAAAACTTGAAATTTGGACCCTGGGTCAGGGTTGAGGTTGACCTTGACCCAGAAGGTTGACCTTGACCCTGAGGTCAAGAAACTCAAATTTGCAGATTAAGATGCCAAAAATAGGTCAGAGAGAAGTGGAAAAGGGGGCAGAACAAGGGGAAAATCCATATCCAAGTCAAAGACCCTTTCAAGGTGCTTGACATGACCCCAAACCACTTACTCAGGGGGCTAAACCAGTCCAAAATGGAAGTGCTTCCATTTTCTAACTATACAGTACCATATCAACATCCTCAAATGATGGCAAGGTACCATGCCATATCAACATCCAACGATGACAAGATAAGACATACCATATCAATGTCCTCAAATGAAGGTAAGCTACCATGCCATATCAACATCCGTAGACGGAAAGGAAAGACATACCATATCAACATTACCAAATAGTAAGGTAGTCACATTTAGTCTTATATTAAGTTTTATTTTCCCATTTAATGTTTAAGGTTATCACTTATTAAAATAACTCAACCAAGGGATACCCTAGGACCACTTTGTGTCCCAACCCGCCTTGGTGAGTCACTCTATCCCACTACTCCACACCTACCAGTCAAACACAAAGATGCATAAAAGTCTCCAAACCTCAATCAAGGAGGGAGGTAAAAGAAATAAAGCACATGACTCTATTGGCCTCAACCAAGAGCACAGGGTCCCAAAGTAATCTCGTCATGGCACACAAATATCTTGTGATGTGGTTTCAAATACCACCATCATGTATTCCAATGTGATCAACGTCAAGAATGGAGAACAATTACACAAAAAGAAAAGACAAATACAAGTACTCATGGCACCCTCAACTGAGCACTTAGCAAGGAGTATAGATTCACAAATCTAAAATCAACAATTTAAAACCATAGAATGGTTGAAAACTAGAGGACAACACACTCCAATGTTCAAATTAAACCGAACCAATTAAATAGTAAAATTGGGTGGCACACAAATTGAGGCAACCCCAAAATTGCCCAAAAATAAAACTTCTCAGAACACTACAAAACAAAAACCCATTTTCCCATAGGCAACCAAAAACACACTAATCCAATAAAACTCCCATTCTGAATAAACACAAAAAAACAAGTAGCATAACAGTTTAAAAACCAATAATGAAAACCTCAGTTGCTCATAGTGAGACAATCAAGCATCAAAAAACTACAAGATTGTGGGGGAGTACTAACTCTCAGCCCACAAAGCATTTACAAACAAGAAAAAACTTAAACAACTGATAAATGAATTAAATAACAGAGACCCTACCTCGCAGCCAGAGGAGAAACCTAAGGGCCCGTTTGGTTGAGGGGTGGAATTGGAATTGAACGGGAATTGGCATTTTCGAATTCCCAAAATGTTCAATTCCCTGTTTGGTTCCAAAATTAAAAATTGGAATAGGGTTATGCGAATTCTA
>MU226804.1:3674187-3702351 GCA_018584345.1 Thuja plicata
GGTGAACCAAACAGGACAGCCATATTCTAGAATTCATTTTGAGAATAGCACAAACCTAGAATGGATTCAATTCTAGAATTGGCAATTCCAGCATGCACAAATTCTGCCAACCAAACGGGCCCTAAAATGATGAGGAATAAAATAAAAATCCAGCTGAATCCCGAAGTAGCTCCACACAAATGGAAGCATTTGTGGCACGATTCTAATGAGCCGCTACCCACCAGAAACTTACAACCTAGTCAATCACAACGAGTAGAAGACTGAATTTCTCCAAATCAATTTGGAGCAAAATCCAATTCTTCTCCCAAATTGAAAGTGAAAAAGTGAGTTAAAATAACTCTTTTTCAAAATATAAAGCACTTTTGGCCCAAAAGACCTAAAGGGTAAATTAAAATAAATCACTTAAATAATTATCCTAAACTATTGATTTTCCCAAATTAAGTCAAATCTATTCCAATTAAATGGAATTCGATTACAACAAATTAGCCGACAATAGAATATTAAATCCCCAACCACATAAAATCAATATTTAATCAAATATCATCTGTGACAACTACATGAACTCTAAATGCATAGACACATCAATCGTCTCTCACAATGCATATGTAATCCAGATTTACTAACACATATCAGAGGGTTAATATAATAATCACAGGTACATCATCCATACAAGAATGATATTGGCTCTGTAATGAAAGGTCGGTAATACTATCTCTTGTGCCACTACCGGGGATATAGGTACACACTCAATTCCTGAAACTTAGGATGAATGTACCTGGTACCTATTTAGTAAACATACAAACATCAAGTGTACCTTCCCATATAAAATAGCCAAAGTACAACATGTAATAATCAAACAATGAAGGATAATGACACCATCGTGTGGACCTCACAAGGGGGGTAACTACGACTTCATCTCACTTTGTAAAAACACACGAAGCATGATATATATCAATTGCAAGAGAAAATAGTGAAATTTAATTCATTTAAATAACCATTGTATTAATATTAAACATTTCATTTAAATATAAGCATTAAATAATCAATCATGACAACATGAGCATATATCAATGGAAGTAATTACTAAAATATCCAATAGCATATAAGACACAATATAACATGAACCCATGATATTCATCATAACATATTATTACAATATTATTTAATGCAAAATACCCTAGATATAATCATAAGGCATCATCTTGTAGATACGATCAAAATATTACTTAACATCATAATCTAACATGTAAACCAACTATAACAACTGAAATAAAGTGCGGTAATCAAGTGCATCACATAGTGCAAACACCAAATCAAATCACATGGGTACTCATAGAATAACATTGTGATAACATACCAAACTAGGTAACCACTGAAACATACCTCAATGAAACCATCATAACACATCATAAATATCATAAGTCAAATATCAATCAAAACTACAACAATCATCTCAGAATGGACACAAGAATCAACTATATAGGGTGCACCTCACAATGTCACATAAAATCATAAAATGAGGATAGTCACCACATCATAAATTCATCTCAACTAATCACATAGGATCAGTAGTACACATACATAATCAAAGCAAGGTATATCAAATCAGGTACACAACCTGCCAAAGCACCATAGTTCACACAACTAGATATAATGCCTAAAAATATTGTTGATGCAGCAACATAAGTCATCACCCCAAAGGTGTAGACCACTCATGGGTCCAACATGATCACACAATAATAATGAACATCAAAGTCATATCCATCAATGATAGATACTCTCTAGTGTCCTTGCACTCCTTGATTAGGACCCTCACTATTCCCAATCCTTCCAAGAACCTAACCCTAACTCCTAAGATCTTCCAAGCCCTCCTCTATCTAGTTTAGGACTTCTTCAATTCCCCTTCACAAGGTGGCATCCATTAGTGCTTCACTAGAGTAACTATCACTATTGTAATTTTCTATTCTCAACACCTTCTTGGATCCATCCAAGTGCTTTTCTTGTTTTCTTGATTAGATAGTGTTTATAGGGGATTAAATATCTTCCCAAACCTTCTACAATCTCAACTTTATCCCTTTATCTTGGGGTATCAAGATCTTGAACATCGATTTCAAGATTCTTGGTTCAATCTTGTCTTTTAGGCCTATTAGGTCTATTAGGCCTAATTCACTAGTTTTTGCCCAATCTTGGAAAACTTTCCCAAACAAAACAATAAAATAATGTAGGATTCAGACACCCTTTATAGATTTATTCAAGATTTTTTAGGTCTCCCTTCTCCAATTCATCCGTACATATGGTTCCTACATTTAAGGGATAATAGGCTCTCCTTGAACCAATCAACTATTTTAGGCCTCAAAATGTTTTCAAATGGATTGTCCAAGTGCCAATATTCCTAAAAGGGTCTCTGCACAACTCCACAGAAACATCACAACCACTTGGATTCATCAAATCAATCGAACCCCTGCAATCAAACACCAATTAACATATGCAAACTCCTAGTCGGGTTGCTTTGGACTCGCCTAGGGCTTGCTCACAAAAATAGAAAACTTAACTTCCAGACCTTCTCCTTCAATATGTACATTTTACATAGGCTCCCCTACCATGTTCCTCAAGCACGCAATGATTCCATGGTGGTGTTTCATGTGGGAACCATGTTTCCACAATGCAGTCCTGGACAGTCTAGAGACTAGCTACTTTACAAAAGTATTTACAAACCTAAACTAATGAACATAAAAGAACTTCAAACAATACAAAAAATAAAGGAAAAAACAATAAATACATTAATTCTACACACATATGGTGGATTCAATCCATTAAAATAAGCTTGCAATGTAAAATGTACAAACTGTCCAGAAAACCAGAGATACAGTGCCAAATTACTTAACTTGTATTTCTTCAAACAATATTTTACCCTCTAGATTTGGGCTCCTTTGAGATTTTAAAACATCTCCTTACCAGCGCAGGTGGTTGGGATACCGACCATGCCCTAAAACATTTATTTTGTCCTTGTTTGGACAATGTTGTCATGCAACTTTGCAAAATTGCAAATGTTGTCATGACAGGGTATGTGCACCAAGTTGCGAGTCAAAAAAGTGGAGACATCTTTAAAAAAAATCAAATTTCATATAACCCGATCGGGTTATTGAAAATTCAAAATTGTTCTAGGCTTGGTAAAGAATCCTAGAAAATATTATAAAAAAACTCAATCCGTCTCAGAACCCGATCGGGTTATTAGAAACATAATATATTTGTGAAAGCTCACAGCTTAGGCCATTTCTAATGCCTAAACCACGGAGCACCATAGTGAAGGAGGGAAAAAAAGTAGTAAAACCCGATCGTGCTCTGAAGAAAATAACATTTCTTCTATAATTTCAACATTTTCAAGCAATGATGCCCCGTAACAAAGGTATGTTTTATTATTTTTGTTGTTTTTTTTGCATTTGTAATCAAATTAGGTTATGATATTGATTTTTTATTTTCTTTTATTAATTTCATATCAGATTCATCAAAAAATCCAAGAAGAGGAAAAATAAATGAAAGACCACCCCCCGTAGAAGCACACCTATTGCAAAACCCTCAAAATCCTCCTCAACAACCACCGTCACCTATAAACCCTCCTCAACCACCATCGCCACCTATAGACCCTCCTCTAAATTCTCCTCCTCCACAACCATCACCACCCGTAGACCCTCCACATGTGCCATTAGGTCATGTAAATTCAACAAAAGAGGACCTCGTGCAATGCCTTAACCAAAATAGTGCACAAATTAATATATTAGTCAATAGGTTGAAGGCTTCTGGTCTTCAGCATCACTCTACCCTCGCCACTACATTAGAACAAATGTCCAATAGTGCAAATGAGGTGTCTCAAGAGGTGACAAAATGGGGTTCATGGAGGGATATATGTCATACATATTATGCTGATGGTTTATCATATGAAGATGTGAAAAGAAAGGTCATAAAAAATGTGACATGTGCTCTTTTTACCGATCCTAATACTAGCACCTCCCTAGAAGATAATACAAAATAGTTTCCTATACATTGGTGTGCTCAAAGTTGGACGGAATCAACTTTTTAGGATAGGTGGTACATGCTATTTGACCAACCACCTTTTAATAATAATGAGGTGCCTTTATATTTTTTGAGGAAGCTATACTGTGAGTTTATCCTCGGTGAGAAGCCAAATTGTGATATTGCTATCAGGATTCAACTGTGTAGTTTTTGAGTCAAACTCATTGACCCATAATTCATGAGTAGTGGTTCACATGAACCCATCTCTCATGAGAATGAATGGAACACTTAGCACTCATTGGATCTAGGTGATGCTCACAGAGGTGAAGCACCGGGACTTCCCGGGAGGTCACCCATCCCAGTACTACTCCAGCTCGAGCGCGCTTAAGTAATTTGGTTAAATCCAAATTACTTTGGCTTTCGTGAGTTCCAGGGTAGTGAGAGAGGCTCTATGCATGATAGACCTGGGGCACGTAGTATTATCTAACCATAAGAGAGGAGGCGTACTATGATAAAATCCCTCATTCATGTTGTGGTCCCAGTAGTGGTGAAGGATTCTATGGATATATAGACTCTTCATGTAGCTGCATCATTGACTGATGTCATTATCCATCATGGAACTTAGTTAGTTGGAGGAGGGGAAGGATCAGTGCCTGCGCCACCTCCATCTTCATCATATGTTCCATTAGGATCATCACATCCCACGCTAGCTCCATCGTCATCAAATGCACCATTAGGATCATCTCATCATGTGCCAGCTCCATTATCATCAGATACAGTTGTAGGGTCAGCTCAGCCCATTGAGCATATCTGCATAACTTGTAATGTTATATGTGATGGGGTAGATAGTCATGCGATGGTTCAACATCCCATTCATGTGTACATTGCAGGAGAAGATGTCAGGTATCCACTACTGAGGGTATGGCCCTCACAGATGATCTGATGACAATGGTGTATGGTAGAGAGTCGACAAAGGTTTTTTTAAAATTTGTGTTTTGACATGTTATTTTAATTAATTACCTAAATCTATTAAAAGTAAATAAATTTTTATATTTATAAGAATCTAAATGCATCAACAAAAACCTTGTCCTTTCATGGGAGTCTACTCGAGAATGACCAAAGATAATTAGTGTTTGGATCCTCAATTTTGTCTCGCATGTGTAAGGCTCTTTGATCTACCTATCCTTAATGACTTGCTTGTTTTGCTTACTATACGAGATTTTTTCATTTCTATTCCCATTATAGTTGATGTGAGGACACATTGAGTAACATTAGCATCTTTACTGCGTGATTTTGAACCAATGGCGTGGTATGCATTGAATAGATTTCTCACAATGGTTCTCTCGGCACTATTTTTAGATGTTCTCAACCCCACAATTCTCATTGTCTCTCTAAATTTTAGATTCTTAATTATTTCAACAACTACTTGACATCTTCCACTCTGATTTAATATTTCAAAATAGTTATTCCAAATCTTTTTCACAATTCTTCTACAATTTCTTGCTGACATTTTATCATGCATTGGCCTCAATGTCAATTAGAAACTTTGGTTTTCTACGAATTATTCTAGGAGGTCTTAACACAATTGCATGCTCTACATTTTCATTAGATGAATTAGGTGAATTTATCCCCATCATTTCAATTGGTGTATGTTGAACATTTTCATTTTCATTATGTGCATTTTGTTCATTAATGACATCGAATTAAAATGGTGCATTAGATGAATTAAGTGCATTTATCCCTATCATTTCAATTGGTGTATGTTGAACATTTTCATTTGCTTAATTAGGTATATTTGTCACATTAACATTAACATTTTCATTTTTATCACTTACATTGCATGCATTTGATGATGTACCTTGTCATATTCTCCTCATGTGCTCCCTTTGTCTTTCCTTTTTTGTCTCTTGTTGTTCAATTGTTCCTCTTTTGTTCTTTCTCATTGTTCGTATTGAATGGACCCTACGAATAATATCATGAACATAGAATAGAATGTGAACATCAAATCCAAAAATTAAGAACAAATCAATCATTTTCTTGAAATGTGAACTTACAATGATAAAATAACATCAAAAACACCAATAAACAACACAATTCAATCATTGCAAAGAAAAAACATGCAAAAAAGCGCAGACTTGTCTATTACTGGCATAAAATAACAAAAAAGAAGCAGTGGGACCTTGGGACAACTTGCAATGACTATATTTAGACCTTTGAAAAAACAAACTTGCAACATTCCTAATTCAACAGAACCCGATTGGGTTATGAGGACTTAATGGTTCAACATTCCTCTTTCCTCAGAACCCGATCGGGTTATGAGAACATAAAGGCTCAACATTCCTAATTCTTCAGAACCCGATCAGGTTATGAAAAACTAAGAACAAAGGAGGAGTGTGTGTGTGTGTGTGTGTGTGTGTGTGTGTGTGTGTGTGTGTGTGTGTGTGTGTGTGTGTGTGTGTGTGTGTGTGTGTGTGTGAGAGAGAGAGAGAGAGAGAGAGAGAGNGGGGTGTGTGTGTGTGTGTGTGTGTGTGTGTGTGTGTGTGTGTGTGTGTGTGTGTGTGTGTGTGTGTGTGTGTGTGTGTGTGTGTGTGAGAGAGAGAGAGAGAGAGAGAGAGAGAGAGAGAGAGAGCATACTGATTTTCCTATATGTTGCATGTATGCGAAATAATGAGTACCTATTTTATACCTTACTTGATTCAAATGAATGATAGAAAAAATGTTGATGACTAAAGATGATCATAGGTTAATCATGTGTTAGATCGTCTCAAGATCTTTCCTACGCTTTTTGAACGGAGTCAATTAGACTCCGTATGTGGAAGTTATGGCTTCCAGAACAAAGCCTATTTTAATTTCTTCATAATCTGATTGGGTTATGGAGAATAAAATACATAATTTTTACTTCTTCAAAACCCAATCAGGTTTTGAAGAAGTGAAAATTGTGCATTTTATTCTTTAGAACCTGATCAGGTTATGTAGGAGTTGAAAAAGTACTTATTGCTTTTCAGAACCCGATCAGGTTATTTTAAATTTAGAAACATGGTCGGGTTATGGCTTGGGAGGAGGCTTGGAAAATTACCCAAAAGCTTGGAGGCTCATTTTCCCTCCATTTTTGTTCTTTTAGACATTTTTTCATCTTGTAAGATGAATTCTTGACTTTATCTCCATCAGATTTGCAATTTGTCAAGAGGGTAGCTCTATAATTTTCACCATAATCTCATACATCTTCTTAGCTTTGTAACCATATAAATTTTTCTATTGTTGGACAAAATTAGCATAGTAAACTTTAATTTTCTTTAACAGTGTCTTGACAGTCCTCACAAACATATGTCTACCATTTTTTTAATAACTTTTGATATACTTAACCAAATTACAAATAAATTACATATTATTTTTCTACACTTGATTCTATACACTTTAAAAAAAAAATTCATTTTCGATTATTTTGATGCAAGCTACGCCCAGTGCACAAACAGGTACCAAATTTTCAGGATGCGGTCACTTCAAAAAATCACAGAAAAAAAAATACTCATAAAAAAACTACAAAAAAAATACACAACTTCTAGATCTCACTCTTACCTATCATCCTACCAAAGGGATTTGAAAAATATTGAATATAACTATATCTTTTGTACAACGCACATAAACAACTATGTTATGTTTTTCTGAAAAAATTGGGAACATGTTTTCGTGCATGCGGGGTTTAACCCTCTTAATATTATCAGTTTTTAAAAACAATTAGTATTTTAGAAACTAATTTTAGAGTACTACAATTTTTAATTTTTACACGTCTTCTTATTTTGAGTGCATGACCCTCAAACATCTGTTCCAAGTTCAAGTTTACCCGATTTCAAAAAAATGTGTCCACTTATACCCCCCTTTTTGGTTCACAACTTGGTGCACATACCCGACAACATTTTGACATTTTTTGCAAATATGCTTCTAACTTAACCAAATAACCTCTAAACTTCATAGAATGATGTAAAATCATCATAGAAGCCATTTTAGGCTTAATTACACTCTTTCAGGAAGCATTTTAAGACATTTGGCCCAAAATCCAAAGTTAAGCCTCAAAAGAGACCTAAAGCCAAAACAACTAACTAACAACAAAACACTTATAGATTAGATTAAGTCTAACCTAGATCCTCTAAAACACACACAGTTAATACATTCTAAGGTCTCTCAAAACACTCCTGACCTAGATAGGGTCAGTACAAGCCAAAACAAAAACATAGGAACTTAAGAACTTAAGTCACTACTGGATTGATCAAGGATCAATTCCTAACTTCTTTAATTTTGGCTCTTTGACCCATGTAGCCTCTGTATCTTCTTTCCCATTCCATTTGAACAAATGCTCCCAATAGATCCTTTGTCTAGTCTTCTTACTCACTCTTGAATTCAAGGTCTTCTCTACTTTTGGAGATGATGTGGAAGGTAACTAAAGGCCTTCCACTTCTTGTATCACCTCTATGAGACTCTGATCTGGATCAGGAATTGTACCCTTGTAGAGGACCAAAACTGCTACATTAAAGATAGGAGAAAGTCCTATATCTTCAAGAAGCTCCACTTTATAGGCATTAATCCTATATTTGGCCAGAATAGTATAGGATCTCAACCTCCTCATTTTCAACTTATTGGGGACTCCTTTCTACAACCTTGCATCAAATGCACCATCGAAAGATCTCCTACTTGGAATTAAAGATCTTTCTTCTTTTCATCAACCTTTTTCTTGATCTTGGCAATGTTCTATGTTAGTGACTTCTTAACTGAATCATGGACCTCTTTCATTGCATGGGTGAAATCCTCTACATAGCCACTCCTTGAGGTTCCATCTCCTAACTCTCTAAGCTCCAGAATACCCCTTGGGTGCACCCCATAGACAACTTCAAATGGGCTTCTACCAGTGATTATGTTAACTGTATCATTGTATGCATATTCAGCTAAGGCTAAAATTTGGTACCAAGTCTAACCATACTCCTTAGTGAGGTACCTTAGACGGTTACCTAGGCTCCTATTCACCACCTTAGTTTTACCATTTGTCTGAGGGTGGTATGCAGACCCAAAAAATAGATTGGTGCCAAGATTATGCCATAATGTTTTCCAAAAATGACTCATAAATTTTGAGTCTCTGTCAGATACTATACTCAGAGGTAATCTATGTATGTGTACCACTTCCTTAAAGAACGGTTAGGCAATATGACACACATCATGGATAGTCTTGCAAGGTACAAAATGTGTCATCTTATTGAATCTGTCTACTATGACATAGATGCTATCATACCCTTTTTTTGTCCTTGGTAAGCCAACCACAAAATCCATGCTAAGGAATTCCCATGGCCTACTAGGAATGGGAAGGGGTTGATAGAGACCAGCATTGGAAGAAGTGTCCTTAGCCTTTTGGAAAACAATCCAACATTCTACATACCTCCTAACATCAAGATTCATTCTTGGCCAATAATAGTATCTTTGTACTAACTCTTGAGTCTTATTGACTCAAAAATGTCCATTGAGGCTCCATTATTCTTTTCTTGAATCAAATTTACTCTCATTGACCCTCTAGGTACACAAAATTGACCACCTCTAAACAACAATTCATTCTGCAAAGTGTAATCAAAGAACTCACCATGAAAATGATTTTGATGCTCCTTGCATATCTTGTAGGCCTTTACAAAGTCTCCATCCTCTGAGAATAAGTCCTTGAAATAATCAATTCCAATTCCCTTCAATTGAACCTCTTGTAATGTCAAGAGTTTCCTGCTTAGTGCATCAGCAACTTTGTTATGTTTCCCCTTCTTATGTTTGATGGTGAATGTTGAAGGCATTATATTTTTACACTAGTATGCTTAGAGAAAAACATGATCTGCACCATCGGTTTACTCTACATCGACAGACAGGGCACAACACTATCTGATGCCAAGGTTACCCGACAAACACTGTTAAGTGTTATCCGATGACAAAAAGGTAAAATATACCCGACGAGTAACAACAGTGCTACCTGACGGAACAACAAGGAGAGAAACCTGATAGATACAGAGAACTTGACAAATAGTTCAGTCAAGGAACGTTGACAGACTGCAAGTTCAAATCGACGAGCAAGAACCGATAGTCAGTTACATCCCGCAAAAAGTGGATCTGACTTTCCATGTCAGATAAATCACTGAAGTTGTATTTATGGCTTCTTTATTTTCTTTTAAATCCATTATGTGTGGAGGAAGCAATGTGATTTTTATTGTTTTAAATAGTTTTACTATTTTAAAACATGCAAACTAAAGATCAAGGTAAAGTTGTAAACCTTGGATCTAAGAGTTAACATTGTAATATGTGAATTCCAAGATAGGTCAAATACTTGTATAAATAGATGCTCAATCCATTGAGAAAATAAGTTGATCAATGAAGATAGTAGCCACAGAGAGAAACTAAAGACCAGATAGAGAATTCATCCAGAAGAACACAAACAGAATCAAATCAGTTTTCAAGAACAAAATAGAGGCTACCGACAAGAAGAAAAAAGGTATTCATCAATCACTTAAGGTGATATTATTATTGTAAAAGATTTAATGGATTTTTAAATCAACAATAGTAGATTGCATACAGTCAGGTCAACATTTGTACTCATTCTAACAAGTGTAGTACACTAATGAAATCCTTTCAAGAAAGGTGGGCTTAACCGTCCTATTGTAAATCTCATAACTGAGTGCACACTTAAATTAGTGTTGCTAAAGCTCTTAACAGAGTAGATCTTAATAGTTCTCTACCTTAATACTCTTAACAGGGTAGATCATCAGAAGTGATCAAATTGTAAGCCTTAACCAGCTCCCTTCCATTCTACAGATAGTGAAGTTTTGTGGGTGTCATCCCCACCACAATTTTTACTTCCTAACAGGAGTTTTCTATGATACCATATCTTGTGTTATGTGTTTATCAATTTGATGAATGTTTCTATGAATGATAGAAAACTATTAAAGATTATGAACAAACAATATATACATAAGAAAGAATAACAGTAATGGTTGGTAAATCAGAATTAAAAGATTACTAATGATGAATTGTGTAAGGTGTTAAAAGTTTTAGAGGTACTGATTCACCCTCCCCTCTCAGTACTACTTCCCATTAATTCCAACAATTGGTATCAGAGCTGTGGTATCTTCTTTGAAAAGTTTAAAGGCTTAAGAGAAAAGATCTTACAATGGAGAAGTACAAACTTGATAAAAATATTGAGAACAAAAAGCTTGAGATACAGATGTTTTATGAGCAGTATAAAGAAGCAAGAATCAAGATGAGAGAGCTGCTAGATGAAAGAAAAGGTATGGCTACTCAGAACAATGAAAAAGACTATCAAGAAGAAGGGATTCCAGATTTCTTTGAATCTTCAGGATCAAAGGCAAGTAATACATCAGATACATCAGAAGAGAACATCACAAATCTAAAGGAGATCAATCAACATCTAACAGAACAAATAAAGATGTTGCAAATCGGTCAAGAGACCCAAATGGTAAGAATGATTGATGTGATGAGTTCTGCTAGACAAGCTAAAACAAAGAGAACACTTTCTATTGATGACAGAAGAAAGATTACAGAGAAACTACAAGAAAAGGAAATGGAAATTCAAAGACATGCTGAGCATCACCATGATCTCACAACTTAGATTATCCTTATGAGTCAAGAAGCAAATAGAATAAATGTAGAACTCATTGAAAGAATACAAATTATCAATGAACTACGAGAAGAAAATGAAAAGCTAAAGAATTAGGTTATAATTCAACAACAGCATAATGAGATTATCAAGAAGGCTGAAGAAAGCAATAAAATAATGGATGACTTTCTTGAAGGACAATGAAGAGTCAACAACAACAACGGTATAGGCTTTACCAAAAATGGAGAATCATCAAATCTAAAGAATGTCTATGAAAATCCAAGACCAAGAAAGCTATCATGCGAGCACTGTGGAAAGCAAGGGCACACATCAAATTTATGCAGAGGTAAAATGAAAGGTACTTCTAAATCAACACCTACATCTTCATTCATTGGATTTTGTTATAAATGTAACAAGAAAGGACATAAGGCTTATGAATGCAAGAGCAAGATAGAAAATCCAAAGAAGGAAACCTACATGGACAAATACTATCCTACATGCAAGATCAATGGGCACACATCTGAAGAATGCTGGAAAAAGAAAAAGCAAGCATGGAAGCCAAAAGGTAAAGAAGTTCCTTATCAACCAAAGAGAATCGGTAATCAATATGTATGGGATTACAACACTTGGACAAACTATACAACATGTGGTAGATATGGTCACATTTCTGCAAACTCCATGAGAGCATGGACCAAAAGGTCTAGAGGTTGGTCAAACCCCGGAATGGCATGCTTACACTGTCATAAAGTTGGTCATCTCAAGAAAGACTGCAAAGCCCGATTGACAGAAACAAGCACATATCCCAATGGAAACACCATTGAAGATATTTGGAGGGCAAGAGACAAAATGTGGATAAAATCTTCAAACAATGTGTTGCCCCACTTTTGGTCTTTATATCTCAAGACAAAATGGATGTTTTGTGTGTAGTACTATTCATTGTAGTCTCATGCAAGTCTAGAGTCTAAGTCTAGAAGTCCCCTGTAGGTAGAAGGCCTTTATCAAATTTCCCTAATTTGACTTCTCTTTCCTAAGCGGGGAGGGATTTCGAGTCCAAAAATCATGTTTTATCGAGTAGGTTAAATCCCTAATCTGGTAAAGGCTGCATTTTTAAAGTTTCTAGCTTCAAAATTACAAGCAGATAATATACTTTGCCTCATATCTTCAAGTTGCAACATTGGCGGGAAATCAAGTTTTGGCTTCTCCATGGCGGAAAATGACATACGGGGTGCACTTTCTGCAATTGACAGACTTAAGAATACCAGAGATAAATAAAGATGGAAAATGAGGAAGTCAGGAACAAGAAAGCCTTGAGCACTCATATCGAACCTATGAGAAACAAAAGAAATGATCAAACGGAGGAGATTTCATGGAATTCATCATAGGCGAAAAAGCGGAAAATGGCTTCTCCACTGCTCCTACCAGCGGGTTCTGACACGCGAGATGCATTTTCTGCCAAGCTATCAATGTGAAGAAATTTCAAAGAATAATTCATTCCACAAGAGATCTGACATATAAGAAGGCCAATGGAATCAATATATATAACTTTGGCATCCCTACAGGCCAGAATTCTCCTTTGGCAGATTTTAAGACAGAGAGCACTCCAAAGGCATTTTTCCACTTAAAGGAGAAGCAAAAAACTAATTCTCCACCGCTTCAAGAAAGTTACCGTTACGGTTACTAAAGTAAAAAAATGTTTTCTAATGTCATGAAAAGAAAAGTAATTAATTCAAATAAGGTCATTTTACTTTGTAATGGACTTATTCATTAATGTAAAGGTCTTCTCATTCGTGTGATGCAGGAATTCAGCCGTTAAACGGTAAGAATTTGAAAAAGTATAAAATCAGTTGAAGATCTCGAACTGGAAACACCATTGTTCACCAAATCATTTGAATTTGAAGTAGCTAAGAACAGTCACTCTTTGTTCCTATTTTTTGAAGAGAAATTCAAATCTTCAAAGCGAATCACATTCACATGGCTTCCAGATTTGTGGGATTCGATGGATTGAACGGTATTACCTCTGAGTGGCATAAAATCTTAGATACCTCGTTGAAATTCTTTAACATATAGAGTTTCCATAATAGACTAAGAGCAGAGAAAATCCATCCTATCACTGAGAAGCTGAAGGAGAGTGGGTTAGTCAAAGCCACCGGTTTTCCTATAGCCGTTCAGGCCCCTGAGTTGGTCCGGGAATGTATAGCCCGATACAACCCGGACACCAAGCAAATTCTCCTGCCAGACAACATGGTGCTCCTCTCCATTGATAGGGAGTCTGTCCAAAATTCTCTCCGCATTCCAGAGCAGGAAAAATACTCTAAGATGACTTATAGCTGGGCAGTTTTTGAATATTCAGCGAAGAGACCACTCTAGAAAAGAGAGATTATGAAGTCATGGTTTAAAGAACCCAAGAGTGCCAAGGGCAAGTTGCCCAAAACATTATTTGGTGCAAATCTAAAGCCTGAGATAGTGGACATTCTAGTATTACTTCACAGGATTAGAGGTGAGAGTGAAGCTTTTAATTTCATTGAACAATATTTCTTCCTGGTTCAGATAATCTGTTCTCAGCATCATTTCATTGATTGGGCGTTGATGGTAAGTGAGAATCTCTCAGATGCCCTCAATAGGGCCAAATTTTAGAATGAATTTTACATGTCTTCTATCCTGATATATATTTTAGCCACAATTCAAATCTGGCCTGGGCTTCCTAGATTAGAATAATTCCTAGATGATGTGAAAAGCTATGAGTTTTTCCCTTCTTTGCAACTACAAAATAGCTATGCTGATTATCTCATAGTTAATGATGCCTTTACAATGAGACTGTGTAGGGAGCTACAGGGTTATCCAGAGAGGAGATTTTCTCCTGAAGCCATGGCTTTTATAAGCTAATTTGGATGTTATTTTATTCAGTTCGCAGATTTCTCATATCTTCGTCTTGCAGGTTTCGATGACTTTTCTTCGAAGCTGCCCAGATACCCTATAGACATGATTGTGTTGATCGAAGTAATGAGGCAAGCACTCCAGGTGAACCTGATCTGCTTAGAGGAAAAGAAGAAAGGCTACAAGTTCCTGATGGCCATCAGAGCTTATAGTTGTGCATCTCGATCAGAGGCAAAGAATGTCCTTAAAACATTCTCGAAGAAGTTCTCTCTGGCAACATATGACATTCTGAGATCGCAGTATGATCCTGTTGATTATGCCAGAGATGTCTTGCAAATCAGCCGGGCTATTCATCATGTACCTGATATTGAAGACTATTGGGCCAATTGCAAAGATGACTTGGAAAGCAAGGAAAGATTCTACGCCCAGTTAACCATTGAACAGATCAAAAATTTGAATGTTAACATTGCACTAGAAGGGCTAGAAGATGATGGTAATCATATGTATGGTGACACCTACTTGGAGAAAATAAAGTCCACCCCTATCAGTTCAGAGCCTATGCCAGACCAGGCGGTAAGTGACTTGCAAACCCTAATGGCGGGTATTTTCAAAAGAACAGCTCAGTGGGTTGAGTGGACTACAGGCTAAAAGAAAAGGTCAGAGAGGAAACCTCCCACTTAGCGAACTCCTGCGAAAGCAACTACGGGTGCTGCAACCTCTTCCTCCACAGCAATCTTTTCAGTTACACAGGGATTAATTCAACCATCAAGGGGAGGAGATGAACATCCTAAAAAAGAATCTCTCTTAGAGAAGACTTGTGGAGAAGGTCCCCTTCCAGATGTCGGAGTCGCAGAAGAGGCTGACCCGGCCAATCAAGTCAAGTCTATAGACGAGCTTCCTAAAGCTACAGAGCCTGAGCAGCCAATTATTGCCACTACTATAGATGTTTCGGCTAGGACTTCGACTCAAGAAACTCCAAAGAGGATGTCCCCTGTTATAGTTGAAGTTGGGGAGGATAGCCCTAGTACTTCTGCAAAATCTGATAAGAGAAGTGGGGAGCAACAGAAGGTTACTCAGGTAGTGAAATTGATCTCCTCCTCACCTACTTCAGTGAACCCATTCGCCTTTCATCCCAAAGCCACTCCTCCACTTATTAGGAAGTTATTCATCGATGATTTGGTCTCTGCCAACAAGGTCACAAGCGCAGAATCATGGATAGAAAATACTCTAGAGCACAAGAGGAAGAGGGTAGAAGAAGCAGTTCCCAGCAAGGACACCCTATCATGAGCTTTCCAGCCCAAGGCTACTACAAGCAAACCAAAGAGTGCAAAGACTATGTCTACTCTGGGTCATGATCCTGAAACAGGGCACTTCACCATGGAAGTAGCCAAGCCTACCAAAGAAGGCAGGCTCAAAGATCTAGCAGCTTCTGATTTTCAGTTGCAATCATTCGATATGGGCTTAGCTCGGCACGACACTAAACTGGATTGGTGGAAGTCCACCAATGTAGTAATAGAAGAGGAGCTGGAAGATCTCGAGACTTCCAAAATTTAGCTTAAAATAGAAGTGGCTCAGCTGACTGAGTTCATTAGACAACTCTTAACTCCTATTGTGAGCGCTCCTATTGCGAGCGCTCCCAGTACTCAAACTTCCTTTGATCCTAGTACTGTTGAGAACTAGGCCATCCTGGCTAAGTTGCAAGAGGATCGACATTACGGATAGATTGGTAAGAGGTGGATCAAGAGGCTCGAGTTGGAAGGTCTAGTGATCATTGAGCAGTTAGGTAATGTTGTTCTAAGGCTAGAAATGGAGAAAAACAACATTGAGAAGAATCTATAGACTCTCACTGCAGAGAGAGTGAGATGTCAAGAATGCATAGTTATGTTGCATGTGGCGGTAAAAATGAAGACTAAGGAAGCCCTAAAAGCTAAGATCCTATAGAAGGGTGACTACAGAAGGGTGATGAGCCCTTGATCGAATGGCTCCAAAGTTTGGAATTCAAAATCGAGATGAGTATTCAGGCAAAGATAGGGCTACAACAAACAAATGTTGAGGTGCAGGAGGAGCAGAGTAAAAATTATAAATTCCTGCTAGGACTTCATGTGGATTCGTAGACTAGTGGTGAAGGAAAAGAAATAGTTGGAGTGGCCAACATGCAGAAGTCATTCACAGACTACTTGCATAATTTGGCAGAGCTATCTTTGAATCATTTAGACAAGGTGCCAGAACTCTAGCAATTGAGTGGATGCATCTTTAAGGCTATGGAAGAACTAAAAGAACGGTCAGAAGCAATCAAGACTCTAGCCAAAGAGCATTCCAGATGGCTCATCCGTTACACCAATGTCCATTTCAACAGACACGAAGAGCTCATCCAGGTCATTACTGCTGTGATTGCCTATAGGGCTAAATTAGCTAAGGAGAAGGAAGCCGAATCATAAATGTATTCTCCTCTTGTGCTATTTTTGTCAAAGTTTTGTAACGGATAAACCTTTGGTTATCATTTTTGGTTGGGAAGTTGAACCGTTTCAGTTACTCCTTTTTGTAACGGTTCAATTTGGAACTCTATATGTATGAATCCAAAAATCAATACAAGGGTCAGCTAAATTTTGGTGTGAAGAATATATCATCATTGCTGAGTCAATTGTGTATGTCTGAATGCCATTTCTTTAACCGTTCCATTGCATCTCATTTATCTCTCTGTTGAATTCGAACATCTCTTTTGAATTAGACTCGTAATCTATATTTGAACTGAAGTGTTGTATTATGATTTGATACGATTAAGTTAGGGGAAAATCAGTTGCTTCTCTAAGTTTTGAGAATGTTCTTATAATATGGATTGACTCATATCATCGTATTGTTAGCTTTCAGTCCTGCATTTGCATTTTGGTATTAGCCTATGCATCACCAGTTTTGGGGAATTAATCTATTCGATAGAGTCTCAAAATTGGTTAGATTTAGAGTTGTAATTACTCTGCCAGAGCTATTTTATGTCTAGATTTAGCTTGGTTTACCTCTCCTGCTCTCGGGTTAAGAGCATACCCCTGTTAGGTTAGGAAAGATTAAAATTTATCAAACATTATTCACAAAAGGGAGTTGTACCTTCCAATTCAGAGGGAAAATAGGTTCTGAAGTAACTATTTCCCAACTGTTGTATTCGATTGTTCTTACACAATTCTGGGTATTTTAGAGTTACATTCAAAAGAACAATCTGTTTACCAACAGATTTTTGGCGAATCTACTGGGGAGATGAACAGTCGTTATACCAGAAGTATACAATGAGGAAAAATGGTGCTTCCGCATGAAAATATAACCCCTGTGCTCCAACCTAATCTTGGATTCCAAGATGACCAAGAGGATCTCATTTCCTCATTAAATACTTTCATCTAGAGATACAGGAGAAGCACTGAACATTATAAAAATGCTAGTCAAGTGCTTGAACTGGAAGAAGCTAGAGCAGAAGCACTTGAGAGAATCTTACAAAGAAGAAATCTGAGAAGGGCAGAGCGTGAAGTTAGGCCACAACATTAGGCAAAAATCTGGAGCCTAAAATATTTCTCAGAAGTACCAGGAAAGAAGGTAGCACAGACCCAGTCTTTGAGAGACTTGTGAATATTAACTTTGCCCTCCTAGAAGTACCTCATCGGGGAAACAGAGCCGCAAGGAGCCAGAGAAGACCTTCTTCACCTCCTAAACAAACCACCCAGTTATCCACCACTTTCCAAGTGTTGACATTGCACAGAGTAGTTGCCCCTCTTGTCGTCAGCCTAACACCCTACTTACCCCAAGTAGCTATGGCTCTCCCTTGGGCCGCTGCGGTCGGACCTCTGCAACTAGCTGCATATAACCCTCTCCCCACAGGCTCTAGAAAGAACTTTCCCAAATTCTCTGGAGATGGGAAGGTATCTATGGATGAGCATATTATCGTGTTCTTTGCTTCAGTTAACATTCTAGCTGTCAGAGAAGAAGATGTGGCCATCAGATTATTCGTTGAGACTCTTGTCGAAGGTGCCGCTGATTGGTTTCATCATTTACCTAATTCTTCTATTACTAACTGGGCTACTATGAGAGCCACCTTCGAAAGAAGGTTTAATACCACTGAGGATGAACATGCCCTGTTGAATCAATTGACTTCTATCAAGAAAGAGCCTTCGATCAGCATGAGAGATTTTGTAGCCAAATTTAATAAGCTGGTAAATCGTATCCCAGTGGCTGACAGGCCTACGGCGGGAAATTTGAAAACTTTCTTCATAAGTGCTATGCCACCAAAAATCAATTATGATCTAAGGAGAATGAACCTTGCAAATTTGGATGCCACACAGAGAACTGTTGTAGAACTCGAAGACCACATGATTTCATCTGGGAAGTGGAAAAGGGAGATACAGTCTAGAGCCAGCAGTAGCAATACTATGTCGCTAATGAGATGCTCCAAAAATTGTCTAATGAATTCATTGCCTTCAAGAGACAACTTCCCAGATTCAATAATCCCTACCAGCAAAACTTTCAAGAGCAGCCTGGGAGATATAATGATGGGAGGAATGCAGAAGGCAAGACGTTACAGTTAACTACTCTGCCACAGAGGCTAGCTATAGAAGCTCCTTCTAAAAGGGGTAATATGTGTGCCTTCCAATTGACCATAGATCATGACGGGGAAAGTTTTCCCGATGTAGCCCATGCTTGGCAAATGCACCAGACCGACGAGTGGAACGCTAGAGCATCTGGAGCAGAACCAGATTCATACTCATATGGCGACTCTGAAAACTTATATTTAGAGTATGAATCAGATTTAGAACAAGAAGAGACATGTTATGCCACCATAGATGGGACCTCTTATGTGGTCCTGACTCAGAGTTAGAAAGATAAAGGCCATGGTTCGTCACTGCCTAAAAATAATGAGGCATCTACTTCCAATTCAAAGGAGCCTAATCAAGGTATGAGGATTCCTCAACTAGGTAAAGAACAAAACTCTTTTGACATTATTCAATTCTGTAGAGATTCCAGAATTCAGATTTCCCCCATAGACTATCTTAAGGCTAATCCTATTGAGTTTCAAAAGCTGGTAGATTATTGTAAAGGTGGAAACCAAGAGTTAAATCAAAACGTCATGAATACCATAGAAAATAAGTCATTATTTGCAGACCGTGTTGAATAGAGTCAATCATCTATTTTATCCACCTTCCTAGGACAAAATCCTGATCCATTCTATGTGTCTTTATATATTAACGGTTGTAGATTGAGCAATTGTATACTAGACACCAGGGCATCAGACAATGTAATTCCATCTACCGTGGCCAAAGCCTTGGGACTTACCCTCACCAAAGCTCATGGTAGATGTTACTCCATGGATTCCAAGCAAGTACCCTTGGTTGGCTAGATTAAGGATGCTCAAGTGGCCTTAGCAGCACATCCTGAAAAGAAGATGTTGCTAACCATCCTCGTCGTTGATATACCCGCTAGCTACGATTTGTTGTTGAGCAAAAGTTTTTGCAGAGACCTTGGAGGGGAGATAAAGCTAGATTGGTCCCAAGCCCTGATCCCAGTAGGTAACAAAAAGATTAAACTGGTCCCTGAGGAAAAGGCTAAGTTTATAGTGTTAAAATATGATGATCCTAAAGCTCAAATCTTGTACCAAGAATTGGAGTTTGTCAATTATATGTTGTTCACTGATGAACCTGAGAAAGAAACGAGGATCACCGAAGAGGAAAAGCAATTTTCTGCTGAAGAAACACCACCACAGATATGGACTCTTGAGCTTGATGGCAGTTGCGCATCGTCAAGATCTGGTGTAGGTGTGGTTTTGATATCACCCGACGGAGTATGTCAGCCGTTGGCTTACAAATTAGAGTTTGGAAACACCAACAACACTGCCGAGTATGAAGCCCTCATGTTAGGGATTATCATCATGAAAGAAAGAGGTGTGAAAATTATGAGAGCTCATGGTGATGCTGAGCTAATCGTACGACAAGTCAAGAATCAGTACTCTGTAAAGAACCACAGGTTGAAAAATTACAGAAACAAACTATGGGATGAAATAGAAGCATTAGATGCTTTTTTTATCGAATCTGTGCCAAGAGAGTTTAATTCCAAAGCTGATTCTTTAGCTGTCTCAGCCTCATTATTACTTCCCCACCCAAAATTAAAAGATAAAAAATACCAAGTGGAAGTCATGTATCGACCATCTGTGCCTGATAACATGGAAGATTGGCAAGTTTTCGAAGATGACAAAAATCTCCTCTTCTTAGAGAGTGGTGGGGAGTTTCGTAAAGAGGTCAATGGCGACCGTAAAGGAAGCCGCCAAAGTGAGCCAAAGAAAGACAAGTCAGATGTTATTCAATTGCAAGGTAATATCATTCCGCCCCATCTAGTCACTCTTGAAAAACTCTTCAATAGACATGACATGTTTGTGAAAAAGAAAAGAATTGAAAGAGGGCCTACCACTGGTGAATATGAAGGAATGAATATTGGAACTGAAAAAGACCCCAAAATGATCAATATTGGGAAGTGTTGTATAGAAGAAGAAAGGAATGAGGCCAATAAGCTTTTTCTAAAATATTTAGATGTTTTCGCTTGGAGCTATGAAGATTTGAAAAGTTTTATGAACGGGAAATTCAAACACCAGGTTCCCTTGAAACCTGAAGCTACTCCTTTCAGGCAGAAATAGAGAAACTACAACCCCAAAGTTGCTGATGCCATATTCAGAGAAGTTGATAAAATGCTCAAAGCCAAGATTATATATCCCATCCATCATTCCACTTGGTTTGCAAACATAGTACCCATAAGGAAGAAGAACGGAGAAAGGATCTGTGTTGACTTCAGAAATATAAATCAATCTTCCTTGAAAGAAAACTACGCTCTTCCCAATATGGATCATCTCTTGTAGATCATGGCTGGAGTAGAAATGATGTCTATGCTAGACGGTTTCTCAGGATATAATCAGATAGAAGTTGAGAAGACGGATCAGCATAAGACGGCTTTCACCACTCCGTGGGGGACCTTCGCATATCACAGGATGTCGTTCGGATTAATCAACGTTGGAGCTACTTTTCAGAGAGGTATGGATCTATATTTTAGTGATATGAAGAATAAAATCATTGGTATGTATCTGGATGATCTTACCATGTTCTCTAAAAAGAGAATAGATCATATAAATGATTTAAGAAGTGTATTGCAAAGGTGCCAGGAGGATGGAATTTCATTGAATCCTAAGAAATTGGTGTTTTGTGTAACTAAAGGGAAATTATTGGGTCATATAGTCTCCCAAGAAGGTATAAGGATCGATCCTGAAAGAGTAAGAGCTATTCAACAACTGAGTTTACCAGTAAATAAAACTGGAGTGAAGTCCTTCTTTGGTTAAGTCAACTTCCTCAGAAGGTTTGTTCCTGATTTCTCTGAAATTACTAAGCATATTGTTGATATGATGAAGGGGAATGTGAACTTCAAATGGAATGACCCTGGTAAGCAGGCTTTCAAAAGTATCAAGGATGCCATAGCTAACACTCCAATATTATGCCATCCAGATTATAAGAAAGATTTTATAATATACTATTATTCTTCTGAACACACTCTGTCAGCTATTCTAATGCAAGAGAACGAGGAGGGAATTCAAGCCCCCATAGATTTTATGAGTAAACCTCTAAAGAACCATGAGCTGAGATATTCTCAGACTGAAAAGCACACTTTTGCAGTGGTAAAAGCCCTGAAAAATTTTAGATTTTATATTCTACATTCCCACTCGCTGGTGTATGTACCTGAGGCTGCAGTGAAGAGTATTCTGACTCAACAAGATGTGAGATGTAACAACCGAGGAGTGTGGGTAGCCAAAACCCAAGCATACAACATAGAGATCAAGCCTACCAAGCTGGTGAGAGGGAACACTTTATGCAAAACAATGGCGAAAAATCAAGCAAACGAAGACCCAAGAGCTACACAACTGGTTTTGGTGGTAAGTATGCAAGACCCATGGTTTGAGAACATTGTGTATTTCTTAACCTATGGTGAGTGTCCTGAAGGATTAACTTCAAAGCAAAGGCGAGAACAAAAACTGAAGGCTTCTAAATATGTAATCTGGGAAGATAGACTATATAAGAGATCTATAGATGGAACATTCCTTCGATGTGTCGATAAACAGCAACAAGAGAAACTATTAAAAGTTTTTCATGATGAAGCTTGCGGAGGGAATTTCTCCTCATCAGTCACCACGTTCAAAATTTTGAGGCAATGTTATTACTGGCCAGGAATGTTTAAAGATGCATACCAGTGGGTGTCAAGATGTGAAAAATGTAAGATGTTTACTGGGAAGCCACAGTTAGCAGCATTACCCCTCAGACCTGTGAAAATTGAAGGACCATTCCAACAGTGGGGACTTAATTTTATTGGCCCTATAAGCCCTACATCCAGTGCAGGTCATACTTATATAATTACAGCGACCAACTATTTCACAAAATGGGTGGAAGCCAAGGCGACCAAAAGAACTACTTCAGAGATAGTATGTGAGTTCATCAAAGAAAACACCCTGGTAAGATTTGGTGTACCGATTAAGTTGGTTATGGATAACGCCACATACTTTTCCTCTCAAGAGATTACTAAATTTTTTTTTGAGTATGGCATCATGATCCGCCACTCTTCTAATTATTTCCCTCAAGGGAACGGTCAAGAAGAATCTAGCAAAAAAAATTTAGTGAACATCATGAAAAAGATCATGGCAGAAAACCAAAGAAATTGGCATAAAAAGATCCACGAAGCCCTCTGGGTGGATAGAGTGACACCCAAAAGAGCCATTAGTGTATCTCCTTTTGAACTTGTCTATGGAGTAGAAGCCAATTCTCCATTGCCATTGGAATTAGCAACTTGCAAGCTAAAGATAGTAGTAGAAGATGGCATATATGAAGACAGTTTGGAGAAAAGGATCCTATACCTGAGAAAATTGGAAGAAGAAAGGGAGAAAATGGTTGATGATATCATGCGTCATCAGATGTGTGTGAAGAATCTGTTTGATAAAAAGAGCAGGCCCCAAACATTTATGGAAGGAGACGTGGTGTTGTTATGGGACAAGCGCAGGGCACCCAAGGGCATGCACAGGAAATTTGAAACACTGTGAAAAGGACCTTTCAAAATCCATCAGGCGTTCGATAAAAATTCTTTCAAATTGGCTTATCCAGATGGAGAGGTACTACACCTGACATATAATGGTCAGGATTTGAAGCTCTATTAGATCTAAATTGAACGCAGGTAACCCCTATATTGTACTATAGTTACATTTAGTTCCTATTTTTGTTTTCCAAGTTAGGTTTCCTTTCTGTTTTCCTTTCCGCGTCTTGCCTTAGTTTTGTTGTGAGCCACCTTTTGTTGAGCTTTGTGAAACCAGAGATTTGAGTTCCTTGCTTAGACATGAGAATGTCCAAGTCCCCAGACAGAGCCAGCTATTGCCCCACTTTTGGTCTTTATATCTCAAGACAAAAATGGATGTTTTGTGTGTAGTAGTGTTCGTTGCAGTCTCATGCAAGTCCGGAGTCTAATTATAGAAGTCCCCTATAGGTAGAAGGCCTTTATCAAATTTCCCTAATTTGACTTCTCTTTCCTAAGTCAGGAGGGATTTCAAGTCCAAAAATCATGTTTTATCGGGTAGGTTAAATCCCTAATCTGGTAAAGGCTGCATTTTTAAAGTTTCTAGCTTCAAAATTATAAGCAGATAAAATACTTTTCCTCATATCTTCAAGTTGCAACATTGGCGGGAAATCAAGTTTTGGCTTCTCCATGGCGGAAAATGACATACGGGGTGCACTTTCCGCAATTGACAGACTTAAGAATACCAGAGATAAATAAATATGGAAAATGAGGAAGTCGGGAACAAGAAAGCCTTGAGCACTCGTATCGAACCTATGAGAAACAAAAGAAATGATCAAACGGAGGAGATTTCATGGAATTTTTCATAGGCGAAAAAGCAGAAAATGGCTTCTCCACTACTCCTACCAGCGGGTTCCAACACACGAGATGCATTTTCCGCCAAGCTATCAATGTGAAGAAATTTCAAAGAATAATTCATTCCACAAGAGATCTGACATATAAGAAGGCCAATGGAATCAATATATATCACTTTGGCATCCCTACAGGCCAGAATTCTCCTTTGGCAGATTTTAAGACAGTTAACACTCCAAAGGCATTTTTCCACTTAAAGGAGAAGCAGAAAAGTAATTCTTCGCCGCTTCAGGAAAGTTACCATTACGGTTACTAAAGTAAAAAAATGTTTTCTAATGTCATGAAAAGCAAAGTAATTAATTCAAATAAGGCCGTTTTACTTTGTAACGAACTTATTCATTAATGTAAAGGTCTTCTCATTCGTGTGATGTGGGAAGTCGGCCGTTAAACGGTAAGAATTCAAAAAAGTATAAAATTAGTTGCAGACCTCGAACTGGAATCACCATTGTTCACCAAATCGTTTGAATTTGAAGTAGCTAAGACCAGTCACTATTTTTTCCTATTTTTCAAAGAGAAATTTGAATCTTCAAAGCAAATCACATTCACATGGCTTCCAGATTTGTGGGATTCGACGGCTTGAACGGTATTACCTCTGAGTGGCATAAAATCTCAGATACCTCGCTGAAATTATTTGACATGCAAAGTTTCCATAACAGACTGAGAGCAGAGCAAATCCATCCTATCACTAAGAAACTGAAGGAGAGTGGGTTAGTGGAAGCCGTCAATTTTCCTGTAGCCGTTCAGGCCCCTGAGTTGGTTCGGGAATGTATAGCCTGATACAATCCAGACACCAAGCAAATTCTCCTACCAGACAACATGGTGCTCCTCTCCATTGATAGGGAGTCTGTCCAGAATTCTCTCTGCATTCCAGAGAAGGCAGAATACTCTAAGATGACTTATAGCCAGGTGGTTTTTGAATATTCAGCGAAGAGACTAGTCTGGAAAAGAGAGATTATGAAGTCATGGTTTAAAGAACCCAAGAGTGCCAAGGGCAAGTTGCCCAAAACATTGTTTGGCGCAAATCTAAAGCTTGAGATAGTGGACATCCTAGTATTACTTCACAGGATTAGAGGTGAGAGTGAAGCTTTTAATTTTGTTGAACAACATTTCTTCCTGGTTCAGATAATCTGTTCTTAGCATTATTTCATTGATTGGGCGTTGATGGTAAGTGAGAATCTCTTGATGCCCTCAATAGGGCCAAATTTCAGAATGAATTTTACATGTCTTTTGTCCTGATATATATTTTAGCCATGATTCAAATCTGGCCTGGGCTTCCTAGATTAGAAGAATTCCCAGATGATGTGAAAAGCTATGAGTTTTTCCCTTCTTTGCAACTACAAAATAGCTATGCTAATTATCTCACGGTTAATGATGCCTTTACAATGAGACTGTGCAGGGAGCTACAGGATTGTCCAGAGAGGAGATTTTCTCCTAAATCCATGGCTTTTATAAGCCAATTTGGATGTTATTTTATTCATTTCAGAGATTTCTCATATCTTCATCTTGCAGGTTTCGACGACTTTCCTTTGAAGCTGTCCAGATACCCTACAGACATGATCGTGCTGATCAAAGTAATGAGGCAAGCACTCCATGTGAACCTGATCTTCTCAGAGGTGAAGAAGAAAGGCTACGAGTTCCTGATGGTCATCAGAGCTTACAGTTGTGCATCCCAATCAGAGGCAAAGAATGTCCTTAAAACATTCTCGAAGAAGTTCTCTCTGGCAACATGTGACGTTCTGAGACCGCAGTATGATCCTGTTGATTACGCCAGAGATGTCTTGCAAATGAGCTGGGCTATTCATCATGTACCTAATATTGAAGACTATTGGGCCAATTGCAAAGATGACTTGGAGAGTAGGGAAAGATTCTACGCCCGGTTAACCATTGAACAGATCAAAAATTTCAATGTTAACATCGCAGTAGAAGGGCTAGAAGATGATGGTAATCATCTGTACGATGAAACCTACTTGGAGAAAATAAAGTCCACCCCTATCAGTTCAAAGCCTATGCTGGACCAGGCGGTAGGTGACTTGCAGACCCTAATGGCAAGTATTTTCAAAAGAACAGCTTAGTGGGTTGAGTGGACTGCAGGCCAAAAGAAAAGGTCAGAGAGGAAACCTCCCACTCAGCGAACTCCTGCAAAATCAACTATGGGTGCTACAACCTCTTCCTCTGCAGCAATATTTTTAGTTACACAGGGATTAATTCAACCATCAGGGGGAGGAGATGAACCTCCTAAAAAATCCTCTCTCTTAGAGAATACTTGTGGAGAAGGTCCCCTTCCAGATGTCGGAGTCACAGAAGAGGCTGACCCGAAAAATCAAGTCAAGTCTATAGACGAGCTTCCTAAAGCTACAGAGCCTGAGCAACCAATTATTGCTACTGCTATAGATGTTTCGGCTGGGACTTTGACTCAAGAAACTCCAAAGAGGATGTCCCCTGTTATAGTTAAAGTTGGCAAGGATAGCCCTAGTACTTCTGCAGAATCTGATAAGAGAAGTGGGGAGAAACAGGAGGTTACTCAGGTAGTGAAATTGATCTCCTCCTCACCTACTTCAGTGAACCCATTCGCCTCTTGTCCCAAAGCCACTCCTCCACTTATTAGGAAGCTATTCATCAAAGAGTTGGTCTCCGCCAACAAGGTCACTAGCGCAAAATCATGGATAGAAAATACTTTAGAGAGAAAGAGGAAGAGGGTAGAAGAAGCAGTTCCCAGCAAGGACACCCTATCATGAGCTTTCCAGCCCAAGGCTACTACAAGCAAACTGAAGAGTTCAAAGACTATGTCTACTCTGGGTTGTGATCCTGAAACAGGGCAATTCACCATGGAAGTAGCCAAGCCTAACAAAGAAGGCAGGCTCGAAGATCTCGCAGCTTCTGATTTTTAGTTGCAATCATTCGATATGGGCTTAGCTCAGCACGACACTAAAGTGGATTGGTGGAAGTCCACCAATGTAGTAATAGAAGAGGAGCTGGAAGATCTCAAGACTTCCAAAATTCAACTTAAAGCAGAAGTGGCTCAGCTGACTGAGTTCATTAGACAGCTCTTAACTCCTATTGCGAGCGCTCCCAGTACTCAAACTTCCTTTGATCCTAGTACTGTTGAGAACCAGGCCATCCTGGCTAAGTTGCAAGAGGATCAAAATTACGGACAGATTGGTAAGAGGTGGATCAAGAGGCTCGAGTTGGAAGGTCTAGTGATCATTGAGTAGTTAGGTAATGTTGTTCTAAGGCTAGAAATGGAGAAAAACAACATTGAGAAGAATCTACAGACTCTCACTGCAGAGAGAGTGAGATGTCAAGAATGCATAGTTATGTTGCATGTGGCGGTAAAAATGAAGACTAAGGAATCCCTAAAAGCTAAGATCCTATAGAAGGTTGATGAGCCCTTGATCGAATGGCTCCAAAGTCTAGAATTCAAAATCAAGATGATTATTCAGGTCGAGACAGGGCTACAACAAACAGATGTTATGGTGCAGGAGGAGCAGAGTAAAAATTATAAACTCCTGCTAGGACTTCATGTGGATTCGCAGACTAGTGGTGAAGGCAAAGGGTAAAAGCACAAAGTTGTGTCACATTTCAGGACCACTTATCAGCACAACTAAATTTAAGTATTTCTAAATAAAAATTAATTTTTGTCAAACATATGGTCTAGCTAGATTCATTCTAGCTAAGCT